>JAWPHD010025927.1:0-14802 GCA_037043455.1 Cyrtodaria siliqua | reverse complement strand
CAGATCTAGGCGTCTTTTTATGTTTTATGCATGCATCTATTTTTTGAATGTTTCGTTTATTGAAATATGGCAGTTGTTTATGCAGACATTGCATGATGTCTTCAGAAACCTTGCCGGAAAAGTGTGTAAGGGGATCGGTACGGGTCCTACTTATCATTCTAACCCAAAGGATCATGATTCTCATGTACTAGGTACATAATACTAGAAGAGCCATTATTCTCATGTACTAGGTACATAATACTAGAAGAGCCATTATTCTCATGTACTAGGTACATAATACTAGAAGAGCCATGATTCTCATGTACTAGGTACATAATACTAGAAGAGCCATGATTCTCATGTACTAGGTACATAATACCAGAAGAGCCATGATTCTCATGTAGGTACATAATACCAGAAGAGCCATGATTCTCATGTAGTTACATAATAGTCCAGAAGAGCCATGAGCCATGATTCTCATGTAGGTACATAATACCAGAAGAGAAATGATTCTCATGTAGTTACATAATACCAGAAGAGCCATGATTCTCATGTACTAGGTACATAATATCAAGAGAGCCATGATTCTCATGTACTAGGTACATAATACCAGAAGAGCCACGATTCTCATGTAGGTACATAATACCAGAAGAGCCATGATTCCCATGTACTAGGTACATAATACCAGAAGAGCCATGATTCTCATGTAGGTACATAATACCAGAAGAGCCATGATTCTCATGCAGGTACATAACACAAGAAGAGCCATGAGTCTCATGTAGTTACATAATACCAGAAGAGCCATGATTCTCATGTAGGTACATAATACCAGAAGAGCCATGATTCTCATGTTCTAGGTACATAATACCAGAAGAGCCATGATTCTCATGTAGTTACATAATACCAGAAGAGCCATGATTCTCATGTAGGTACATAATACCAGAAGAGCCATGATTCTCATGTTCTAGGTACATAATACCAGAAGAGCCATGATTCTCATGTAGTTACATAATACCAGAAGAGCCATGATTCTCATGAAGGTACATAATACCAGAAGAGCCATGATTCGCAAGTACTAGGTACATAATACCAGAAGAGCCATACTTCTCATGTAGGTACATAATACCAGAAGAGCCATGATTCTCATGTACTAGGTACATAATACCAGAAGAGCCATGATTCTCATGTAGTTACATAATACCAGAAGAGCCATGATTCTCATGTAGGTATATCATACCAGAAGAGCCATGATTTGCAAGTACTAGGTACATAATACCAGAAGAGCTATGATTCTCATGTTGGTACATAATACCAGAAGAGCTATGATTCTCATGTACTAGGTACATACTACCAGACGAGCTATGATTCTCATGTACTAGGTACATACTACCAGAAGAGCTATGATGCTCATGTACTAGGTACATAATACCAGAAGAGCCATTATTCTCATGTACTAGGTACATAATACCAGAATAGCTATGATTCTCATGTACTAGGTACATAATACCAGAAGAGCTATGATTCTCATGTAGGTACATACTACCAGAAGCGCCATGATTCTCATGTACTAGGTACATACTACCAGAAGAGCTATGATTCTCATGTACTAGGTACATAATACCAGAAGAGCTATGATTCTCATGTAGGTACATTCTACCAGAAGAGTCATGATTCTCATGTACTAGGTACATACTACCAGAAGAGCTATTATTCTCATGTACTAGGTACATAATACCAGAAGAGCTATGATTCTCATGTAGGTACATAATACCAGAAGAGCTATGATTCTCATGTACTAGGTACATACTACCAGAAGAGCCATGATTCTGATGGTACATAATACCAGAAGAGCTATGATTCTCATGTACTAGGTACATAATACAAGAAGAGCTATGATTCTCATGTACTAGGGAGATACTACCAGAAAAGCCATGATTCTCATGTACTACATACATAATACCAGAAGAGCTATGATTCTCATGTACTAGGTACAAAATACTAGAAGAGCCATGATTCTCATGTACTAGGTACATAATACCAGAAGAGCATGATTCTCATGTACTAGGTACATACTACCAGAAGAGCTATGATTCTAATGTACTAGGTACATACTACCAGAAGAGCTATGATTCTCATGTACTAGGAACATACTACCAGAAAAGCCATGATTCTCATGTACTAGGTACATAATACCAGAAGAGCCATTATTCTCATGTACTAGGTACATACTACCAGAAGAGCCATTATTCTCATGTACTAGGTACATAACACCAGAAGAGCCATTATTCTCATCTACTAGGTACATAATACCAGAAGAGCCATGATTTTCATGTACCAGGTACATACTACCAAAAGAGCCATGATTCTCATGTACTAGATACATAATACCAGAAGAGCCATTATTCTCATGTACTTGGTACATAATACCAGAAGAGCCATTATTCTCATGTACTAGGTACATAATACCAGAAGAGCTATGATTCTCATGTACTAGGTACATAATACCAAAAGAGCCATGAATCTCATTTACTAGGTACATACTACCAGAAGAGCCAATATTCTCATGTACTAGGTACATACTACCAGAAGAGCCATGATTCTCATGTACTAGGTACATAATACCAGAAGAGCCATTATTCTCATGTACTAGGTACATAATACCAGAAGAGCCATTATTCTCATGTACTAGGTACATAATACCAGAAGAGCCATGATTCTCATGTGCTAGGTACATACTACCAGAAGAGCTATGATTCTCATGTACTAGGTACATACTACCAGAAGAGCTATGATTCTCATGTACTAGGTACATACAACCAGAAGAGCCATGATTCTCGTCTACCAGAATCTAGAGAATGGCATTCTACAAAGGAAAATGATGCAAACATGCATGAAGGGATATACCCATACAATGATATGAACATCATTCAACTGGAAATAGACAATATATGGCGGCAGTAATGAGCAAGATACACCTTCAAAGAAATATCATAGGCTTATTTTTTTCAAAACTATCTAGGAAAAATAAACGAAACATAGGAAAATTATAGGAATATATAGGAATGTCTCAGAAATACAGGAAAAAAGAGAACAAGAGGGCAAAGATGGCCCTTAATCGATCACCTGAGTACTGGCACATTATCAAACTTCTTCGAAATCTTATGGTCATATACAATCTGTGCATGTTTGGTTAAGTTTGTTCAAGAAATGTGGGCTCTGTTGTGTATAACAACATTGATATAAAGACACTGACAAAGTTTGGTAAAGATCAAATACAAAATGAAGGTGCTAGAGTGTAACACCTTGGGCAGAGCCAAATGTGACCCCAGTGCTACATGTAATATACGAGAGCTGTGTGCTTTGTGGTTTCAGAAAAGTTTGTTTAAGTTTTTCCCTACAGAAGTCTAAAAATTGTGACCCCTGGGGCGGGGCCAAATGTGACCCCAGGGTCACTATTTGAACAACCTTGGTAAAGGAGTATAGTTAATGCAAAATATAAAACCTCTGGCTCTTGTAGTTCCAGAGAAGAAGACTTTAATGCGTTTCCTATATAAGTCTATGTAAAACTGTGACCCACAGGGTGGGGTCAAAATTTACCCCAGGGTCACCATTGGAACAAACTTGGAAGAGGACCATAAACTGTGACCCATGGGGTGGGATCAAAATTTACCTCAGGGTCACCATTTGAACAAAATTGGTAGAGGACCATGAGCTTATAGCAAATGTAAAATATTAAACCTTTGGCTCTTGCAGTTCCAGAGAAGATATTTTTTCAGTTTTTCCCTATACAAGCCTATGTAAAACTGTGACCCCCAGGGCGGAACCAAATGTGACCACAGGGTCACCATTTGAATAAAATTGGTAGAGGACCATGAGCGTGTAGCAACTGCAAAATATTAAACCTCTGGCTCTTGCAGTTTCAGAGAAGAAGATTTTTAAAAAAAAAAATCCTATATAATTCTATGTAAAACTGTGACCCCCGGGGCAGGGACAAATTTGACCCCAGGGTCACCATTTGAACAAACTTAGTAGAGGACCATAAGCTGATGCTACATGTAATACATGAGACCTCTGTCTATGTAAAATATGTGACCCGAGGGTCACCATTTGAACAAACTTGGTAAAGGACCATAAGCTTATAGTAAATGCAAAATATCAAACCTCTGGCTCTTGTAGTTTCCGAGAAGATTTTTTTTCCCCTATATAAGTCTATGTAAAACCAGGACGCCCGGGGCGGGGACAAATCTGATCCCAGGGTCACCATTTGAACAAACTTAGTAGAGGACCATAAGCTGATGCTACATGAGAGCTCTGTGCCATGTGATTCCAGAAGTTTTTTTCAGTTTTTCCCTATACAAGCCTATGTAAAAACTATCAAATGCAAAATATTAAACCTCTGCTTCTTGCAGTTTCAGAGAAGAAGATTTTTTAAGTTTTTCCCTATACATGTCTATCTAAAACATGTGACCCTTGGGGTGGGCCACATGTGACCCTTGGGATGGGCCAAATGTGACCCGAGGGTCACCATTTGAACAAACTTGGTAAAGGACCATAAGCTTATAGTAAATGCAAAATATCAAACCTCTGGCTCTTGTAGTTTCCAAGAAGAAATTTTTTTTTTTAAAAATCCTATATAATTCTATGTAAAACTGTGACCCCCGGGGCTGGGACAAATTTGACCCCAGGGTCACCATTTGAACAAACTTAGTAGAGGACCATAAGCTGATGCTACATGTAAAACCTGAGACCTCTGTGCCCTGTGGTTTTAGAGAAGAAGATTTTCCTATGGCTCTTGTAGTTTTACAAGGGTGCAATCCTTATAGTCTATATGAAAAACATGCAAAATTTCAATATACAAACTTTGGACCCCCGGGGCACGGCCATTTTTGACCCCGGGGACTTCATTTGAACAAACTTGATAGTCTAGGTGTTTGCGATCATTTTAAAAGAAAAACTGTTGAAATCTGTCTGGCGGTTCTTGAGAAGAAGATTTTTTAAGGTTTCGACCACATATGGTAATGGCAGCCATCTTGGATGTCGCGCTGACCTAAATTTAACAAATCTAAAAAGCATTCATCTAAGGATAATCCACGTGAAGATTGGTAAAAATTTGCCAAGTGGTTTCTTGGAAGAAGTCGTTTGAAGAAAAGTTAACGACGACGGACGGACGACGACGGACGAAGAGTGATCCCAATAGATCACCTTAGGCCTCTAAAAATATAGGAATTGGTTGAGAGTCTAGTAGCCATTTCCTTTTCTGTTTTTGTTAACATTTAGTGTCAAATTTATTGGAAAACTAGAAGGGAGTTCCAAGGAACACTTGTGTTGCCTGCCATGTGTGTATTTCAGAAAGAACAATCTAACTATAAAGTTTGAAGACCTTAATGGATTATGGAGCAGATTTTTTTTTGGAAATGTTAAAGTTTATGAAATGAATTAAGGCACACCAACACATGAAGGGTTATATGGCGCCTAACAGGAATGAACATGCCAGGCTCATCCTCCATGTACATCAAGATAAAATATGGAGAATGGGCCTAGAACCTTCTCACCCTGAACTGCAGAGTTGCTGCAAATACTATTGTACACACTCCATTTATGTTTTTCTGCAACTGCTCTAGTGATGTGAGCGAGATGGCACCTGAAACAATGCAGTGGTCATGATGAAGACCTTTAATGAGCATGAACAAAAAATGATAAAATGAACATGAATTTGGGGGGATTCTACCCCTCTGCCTACCCCTCCAACGGGATCTGCAGTGGCCCTATTCTTTGCCACGGAACCAAACGGGACCCCCGGAACCACACGGGTGGTTAAAGTTTATGAAAAGGGGCATACATCTGCATTGGATACATTGTAGTTGATAAGGAATTGAATTGAATTTAACGGCTCATCAACACAGTATAGATTATTTAGAGCCGCCCCAGAGAGAGGGGAAGGATACATAGGAATCCGGGAACCTCCCCTACTCTTATTATCGAATAGATTCCTATGGTTCTTTAACGTGCTCGGAGGATAGACCGATACACGGGACCACCCGGTTTACGTCCCCATCCGACGGACGAGGCTAAGGAAAAGTGTCTTGCCCAAGAACACGCCGACGGAACACAGTGGCACCACTGAGGATTGAACCCGGGGCCTTCGGTTACAAATCCGCCAGTTGATAAGGAAGAACTGTATAAAATTTGATAACCATATGTCAATATTTTGCCAAGTTATGAGCCAGGTTCATGAACACAGGTCAAATACTTTTCAAATTATGTCAGGTTAAATTGTGAGGAATATATTTAAATGAAATCCATTAAATGTATAACTTTGATGTCCATTTGTTTGCTGAAAAAGTTGCCTGTGGCTAAAAATACATACAGACAAAATCAATCACACCACTACACAATCAATCAATTCAAATAAAATCCAAGGTTTTTATGGTGACAATTAAAAGGGTTGTATTAATAACAGTAATGAATGATCAACTGATTTATCACTTAACCCCGTGACCCACTTGATTCTTCAACAAACCACAATTGACAACATTACCTAATTTATAGAAATAGGAAATAATGTAAATGTGGTTAATCTATTTATAATACTGTCACAACAAGTCATGCATGTGATGATAACATCAACAACAAATGAAAATGAACATGCCATCAGACACATAAACTGATAAAGGAGTTTTTACAGGGTTATTATTATTTTTTCATTATATATATAACAAGAAGAAACTGATGCAAAGCATCAGGGTGGCACAGAATGTTTTCAAAAGGAGGAAACAAGCATGTGTATTCTCAACAAAAAAGTGGAAATATTTTTACATGAAAATCCATCCAGTATTTTAATATATAACTCTATGTAAACAAAGATGGCCACTGGCGGCATGTTTAAATCAAAATAAGTTTTCGACAAGGATGAACATCATGGCATACTGATCATTTTAGGAAAAGTCCCATATCAATATCACTTATAGTTTCAAGAAGTAGACACTATGTACAATCTTGTTTTTTAAAATCTATTTGGTGGCCATCTTGGATTTCACATCAAAGTTTGTTTGTATAGGTTTTTACGTCATTTTCAACACATGTAAGGTTAAATATGACGGTCGATTTTTTGTGGTGGAGGCAGACCACTTTTCCTGGGTAGAACCAGTACTGTACTGCCCGCCATCCGTAAGAATCGACACTTCCTCTCTTACAAGTCGAGCTCCCAGTGGGATTCAAACCCGCAGCGGTGAGAGGCGAAGGTTTACAACGCATCGTTAACCATTCGGCCACAGAGGCGCTTTCACATCAACGTGAATTTTTGCTAGGATCAACTAGACATCATGGGCAGCATTCCTGTAAAGTTTCATGAAAATCCATCCAGTAGTTTCAAGGAGTAGTCGCTACAAAAAAGTTTACGGACGTACGGACAGACGACTGACACCACACCACAGCATAAGCTCTACTGATCTTTGATCAGTAGAGCTAAAAATGAAGAGTAAAAAAAACCAAATATTAAAATCCTTATCTAGAGCTCCGAGACATTATTTTACTAAGTTAATTAACCATACTGAAATGCTGTTATAATAACATCATCAAGGGAAATTACTCTGTAAGGCATGTCATTTTGACACCATCAAGGTAAATTACTCTGTAAGGCATGTCATTTTGACATCATCAAGGTAAATTACTCTGTAAGGCCACATAAAAAAATATGTGTGGTTCAGGTAACCAGACCGACCCTATTTTAAGGGACCGACCCTAAAACTTTTTATGCAAAAATTTATAAAAAAAATAAAATAAGGTACCGGTATAGTAATTTAACATATTAAATTCATTATCAGAACTGAATTCATTATTGAGAAAAAAAAAGAAGCCTACCTAGGCTACCTACCCTACTTTCTTTGCCAGTTACCTGAACCACACATATTATTTCGTTTGGCCTAAGGCATATCATTTTGATAATACTCTGTAAGGCATGTCATTTTGACAACATCAAGGGCTATTATCTGAACAGAAGAACCCACTAAAAGGTAGAACCAGTACTGTGCACCTCCCGCCATCCGTTGGAATCGACACTTCCTCACTTACAAGTCAAGCTCCCAGTTAGATTCGAACATGCAGCAGAGAGAGTCGTGAAGGTTTACAACGTAACGTCTGTAAACCCACTGAGACGCTCTTAGGTACTCTTTATGGCATGTTATTTTGACATCATGAAGGGCAATAACTCTGTTAGGCATGCTTTATTTTTTGTTATATCATCACTCTTTTGCGATCTTGATGAAACAAGCGTACGAATAAAATTTGGTAATAATTAATACTTGTCATCATACACACATTTGAAATTGCCATATTTTTACATAATCAAGGACAAAAATTCTAAATTGCACATGTATATTGATTTAGCTGTGTCCACAAGCTGTGTCCAACTCATTTGAGATCTTATTGAAACAAGCCTTGTCTAAAACTGAACGAAAATCAGAGATCTCATTGTTCATACACAGGTATGTTCTCAACCTGCAAACATACACAGGTATGGTCTCAAGTGCTCGAAAAGCAGGATAGCCCGACGCCCGGGGCTCCTTGAAATCCATTTCGGGCCTGTCTCATTTTGCAGACAAGGAGCCCGTCAGGCCTGTCTAAAAAAATCAATAAAAAAATCCCCAAAATCAATTTTATTTTATCTCAAGTTCCTCAAGACAAAATACTCCCACGTGTATTGTGAACAGAGAAAACACTTGCAATTAAGTATTAAACTGTGTTATACACACACTGAAACAATAAGAAGTTTGAATATTTTCCTGGCTTCGTGTCGGCAGTTTGTCACAACTGAGATCGACAATTATTGACATAAAACTACATTATCCTGCTATTAGGGTTGTTTTCTTTCCTCTTTGATAAGACATACCATTTTTGGCATTCAAAATGCGTTAATGCATGAAGTTTGTAATTGATGTTATTTCGATGGAATGTTTGTGAAATTTTCGGGCCCGTAAAAGTGCGGTGTCATAGTAGTTCTGATGGTACATAATTTTTTTTTTTTTTACATAATCGAATAAGAATAACTGTCCTTTACAAATACATGTTAGTGGAAAGGAAAAAATATATATGTATAAATAAATACAGATATAAGTATATTTCTATTCATTATTTAAGGTGTAAGGAGTTCCTGGAATCCTACTTTTAAATGACTTCTAGCTTAGGCTCCTAATTCTTTAACTTGGAGAAAGTGGTGACAAAAAGAAAAACATAGCCTGAAGAGGCCCTGATAGTCTAATAAAACCTGATTAAAAATTTGGCTCCAAGTTCAGCTCCAGTTTCACCAAGTCTGTTATTATTGTTTGGCAAAAGTGCTTTAGTAGCCTACTCTCCTTTGCATCGGTTATAAATTACTATGTAATATTCTATTCTAACGTATTTGAAACGAAGTGGTAAAGCTGACTAGGGAACATAAAATGGTAGCAAAAAGAAAAATATAGTCAGAGGAGGTTCCGAGTTTGATTAATACATACGTGTAATAACAAATGTGTGCTACAAAAGGGAATAAAGACACATTTCCAATAAGATTTTTTTTTTTGACCGTTCCATTTTAAATCAGGGCCTGTCCATTTTCAGAAGCAACAAGCCCTTGGCCTGTCTCTTAAAATAATTGTCTGTGAGCACTGGTCTCAACCTGCAGACATACAGAGATGACACCAATTGTCAGGTATATACAGAGAAGATGGTCCAAACCTGCAGGCATACACAGAGATGATCCCAACCTGCAGACATACACAGGGATGATCCCGACCTGCAGGCATACACAGGCATGATCCCGACCTGCAGGCATACACAGGCATGATCCCGATCTGCAGGCATACACAGGGATGATCCCGACCTGCAGGCATACACAGGGATGATCCCGACCTGCAGGCATACACGGGGATGATCCAAACCTGCAGGCATACACAGGGATGATCCCGACCTGCAGGCATACACAGGGATGATCCCAACCTGCAGGCATACACAGGGATGATTCCAACCTGCAGGCATACACAGGGATGATCCCAACCTGCAGGCATACACAGGGATGACCCCGACCTGCAGGCATACACAGGGATGATCCCGACCTGTAGGCATAAACAGAGATGATTCCAACCTCCAGACACACACAGGGATGATCCGAACCTGCAGGCACACACACAGATGACCCCAACTTGCAGGCATACACAGGGATGATTCCAACCTGCAGGCATACACAGAGATGATCCCAACCTGCAGGCATACACAGAGATGGTACCAACCTCCAGGCACACACAGGGATGATCCCAACCTCCAGACACACACAGGGATGATCCCAACATGCAGGCATAAACAGAGATGACCCCAACCTCCAGACACACACAGGGATGATCCCAATCTGCAGGCATACACAGAGATGATCCCAACTTGCAGACATACACAGGGATGATCCCAACCTGCAGACATACACAGGGATGATCCCAACCTGCAGGCATACACAGGGATGATCCCAACCTGCAGGCATACACAGGCATGATCCCGACCTGCAGACATACACAGGGATGATCCCAACCTGCAGGCATACACAGAGATGATCCCAACCTGCAGGCATACACAGGGATGATCCCAACCTGCAGGCATACACAGGGATGATCCCAACCTGCAGGCATACACAGAGATGATCCCAACCTGCAGGCATACACAGGGATGATCCCAACCTGCAGGCATACACAGAGATGATCCCAATCCGCAGACATACACAGGGATGATTCCAACCTGCAGGCATACACAGAGATGATCCCAACCCGCAGACATACACAGGGATGATTCCAACCTGCAGGCATACACAGGGATGATCCCAACCTGCAGGCATACACAGGGATGATCCCAATCCGCAGACATACACAGGGATGATTCCAACCTGCAGGCATACACAGAGATGATCCCAACCTGCAGGCATACACAGGCATGATTCCAACCTGCAGGCATACACAGGGATGATCCCAACCTGCAGGCATACACAGAGATGATCCCAACCTGCAGGCATACACAGGGATGATCCCAACCTGCAGGCATACACAGAGATGATCCCAATCCGCAGACATACACAGGGATGATTCCAACCTGCAGGCATACACAGAGATGATCCCAACCCGCAGACATACACAGGGATGATTCCAACCTGCAGACATACACAGGGATGATCCCAACCTGCAGGCATACACAGAGATGATCCCAACCTCCAGACACACACATAGATGATCCCAACCTGCAGGCATACACAGAGATGATCCCAACCTGCAGGCATACACAGGGATGATCCCAACCTGCAGGCATACACAGAGATGATTCCAACCTGCAGGCATACACAGGGATGGTCCCAACCTCCAGACATACACAGGGATGATCCCAACCTGCAGGCATACACAGAGATGATCCCAACCCGCAGACATACACAGGGATGATTCCAACCTGCAGACATACACAGGGATGATCCCAACCTGCAGGCATACACAGAGATGATCCCAACCTCCAGACACACACATAGATGATCCCAACCTGCAGGCATACACAGAGATGATCCCAACCTGCAGGCATACACAGGGATGATCCCAACCTGCAGACATACACAGGGATGATTCCAACCTGCAGGCATACACAGGGATGATCCCAACCTGCAGGCATACACAGAGATGATCCCAACCTGCAGGCATACACAGAGATGATCCCAACCTGCAGGCATACACAGAGATGATCCCGACCTGCAGGCATACACAGAGATGATCCCAACCTCCAGGCATACACAGAGATGATCCCAACCTCCAGACACACACATAGATGATCCCAACCTGCAGGCATACACAGAGATGATCCCAACCTGCAGGCATACACAGAGATGATCCCAACCTGCAGGCATACACAGAGATGATCCCAACCTCCAGACACACACATAGATGATCCCAACCTGCAGGCATACACAGAGATGATCCCAACCTGCAGGCATACACAGAGATGATCCCAACCTGCAGGCATACACAGAGATGATCCCAACCTCCAGACACACACATAGATGATCCCAACCTGCAGGCATACACATAGATGATCCCAACCTCCAGACACACACAGGGATGATCCCAATCTGCAGGCATACACAGAGATGATCCCAACTTGCAGACATACACAGGGATGATCCCAACCTCCAGACACACACAGGGATGATCCCAATCTGCAGGCATACACAGAGATGATCCCAACTTGCAGACATACACAGGGATGATCCCAACCTGCAGACATACACAGGGATGATCCCAACCTGCAGACATACACAGGGATGATTCCAACCTGCAGGCATACACAGGGATGATCCCAACTTGCAGACATACACAGGGATGATCCCAATCTGCAGGCATACACAGGGATGATCCCAACCTCCAGACACACACAGGGATGATCCCAATCTGCAGGCATACACAGGGATGATTCCAACCTGCAGGCATACACAGGGATGATCCCAACCTGCAGGCATACACAGAGATGATCCCAACCCGCAGACATACACAGGGATGATTCCAACCTGCAGACATACACAGGGATGATTCCAACCTGCAGGCATACACAGAGATGATCCCAACCTCCAGACATACACAGGGATGATTCCAACCTGCAGACATACACAGGGATGGTCCCAACCTGCAGGCATACACAGATGACCCCAACCCGCAGACATACACAGGGATGATTCCAACCTGCAGACATACACAGGGATGGTCCCAACCTGCAGGCATACACAGATGACCCCAACCCGCAGACATACACAGGGATGATTCCAACCTGCAGGCATACACAGGGATGATCCCAACCTGCAGACATACACATAGATGATTCCAACCTGCAGACATACACAGGGATTATCCCAACCTGCAGGCATACACAGAGATGGACCCAACCTGAAGACGTACACATAGATGATTCCAACCTGCAGACATACACAGGGATTATCCCAACCTGCAGGCATACACAGAGATGGACCCAACCTGAAGACGTACACAGGGATTATCCCAACCTGCAGGCATACACAGAGATGGACCCAACCTGAAGACGTACACAGAGATGGCCCTGACCTGAAGACATACAGAGATGGCACCAATCTGCAGATATACACAGAGATGGCACCAATCTGCAGATGTACACAGATATGGTCCAAACGTACAGAGGTACACACACAGAGATGGTCCCAACCTGCAGATGTACACAGCAGAGATGGTCCCAAATTGCAGTCATACACAAAGATGGCACCAACCAGGGCTTGCACTGGCTATTTTTTTCTTTGCGCAACTACTTTCGCCAAATGAAAAAAACTAGAGCCAAATTGAAAACATTGGAGCCAAATATTTTCATATTGGCACAAACTTGTCAGTGCTCACACTGGCCAGTTTCAATTAAAAAGGAGTGAATGCCCTCTCAAATGTTTGATTTTTTAGATATCTTTAGGTAACATTTTTTCTAGATAAATAAATGATTACACTTCGAAAATAGACAAAAGTTTTACTTTTCATTTTAACAATATATTATTTTATTTCCCATGTTAATTATCTGTTCAGTACACTGTAAGGAAGTTTATAATCAGGTAAATCAAGCATCTAGTGTATGATTGAGCCATAGATAGATAGCAGAGGTTTTATGTGTGACTGAGGTATTACGTATTAACAAAAGAAGAGAAACAGCAAAACAGAAACAAATAATTTTAATTTTGGTTTGTGGGATTGAACTGTTATAGGACAAATTATTCTTACAAAACCTCGTAATTATAGGAAGAAAATCATCCATCAAAGTGTGTATACATTGTCATATTATTATAAAAATATATGAAAAACGATCTTGTTTACTCTGTCGGCCGCCATTTTGAATTTCTGTGTTGGTCATGTGACTAGCATGTGATCAAGAACGAATAAAAGAAAACAAGAGCCCTCTTGCCCAAGAGGGCCTGTGGACGCTCTACTGGCTAACATGGCTCTTATAACATCAATGAAGCGAGTGACTGCCATTTACGTTTTTTTTTAAAGTTTCGGGCAAAAAACAGCTTTTTAACTAAATCCAGGGGCATAACTAAAGAATCTGGTAAAGTTTGGTAAAGATCAGATGAAAAATGAAGGCCATACCATATTAACAAGGCAAAATATAGCATTTTTAACTAAATCAAGAGCCATAACTCCTCTGTTACTGGTCCGACTGGTCCAACATAGAGCTAAAATAATTAAAAAAAAAGAAAAATATGAAAAAAAAAAAGGAATAATTTCAAAAGAAAAAAAAAATAATAATAATAATTAAAAAAAATATATATATTAAAAAAAAAAAATTGAATAAAAAAAAATTAAAAAAAATAAATAAATATTTAAAATAAAATTAATAACAATATAAAAAAGACAGTCGTAAAGTCTAGTAAAGTTTGGCAAAGATTTGGTAAAGATCAGATGCAAAATGAAGGCCCTATCATATGACGAGGCAAATTATAGCATTTTTAACAAAATCAAGGGCCATAACTCCAATGTTACTGGTCCAATCTGGTTGGTTGTCGAACTTGATCAAGCTTTCATAGACATTAACAATCTGATGAAGCTTGGTAAAGATCGGATGAAAAATGAAGGCCCTATCATCTTAACGAGGCAAAATATATCATTTTGAAATAATTCAAGGGCCATAACTCCGATGTTACTGGTCCGATATGGCTGGTTTTTTAACTTGTCCGAGCTTTCATTGATATTAACAATCTGATAAAGTTTGGTAAAGATCGAATGAACAATGAAGCCCATATAGTCTTAGCGAGGCAAAATATAGCATTTTTAA
>JAWPHD010025926.1:0-14805 GCA_037043455.1 Cyrtodaria siliqua | reverse complement strand
TTCAGTTCTTACGCATACATATTCAGTTCTTACACATATATATTCAGTTCTTACACATATATATTCAGTTCTTACGCATATATATTCCGTTCTTACGCATATATATTCCGTTCTTACGCATATATATTCCGTTCTTACGCATATATATTCAGTTCTTAAACATATATATTCAGTTCTTACACATATATATTCAGTTCTTAAACATATATATTCAGTTCTTACAGATATATATTCAGTTCTTACGCATACATATTTAGTTCTTACACATATATATTCCGTTCTTACGCATATATATTCAGTTCTTACGCATATATATTCAGTGCTTAAACATATATATTCAGTTCTTACACATATATATTCAGTTCTTACACATATATATTCCGTTCTTAGGCATATATATTCCGTTCTTACGCATATATATTCCGTTCTTACGCATATATATTCAGTTCTTACGCATATATATTCTGTTCTTACACATATATATTTAGTTTTTACGCATATATATTCAGTTCTTACGCATATATGTTCCGTTCTTACGCATATATATTCAGTTCTTACGCATACATATTCACTACTTACTCATATATATTCACTTCTTAGGCATATATGATCACTTCGAACGCATATATATTCAGTTCTTACGCATATATTCAGTTCTTACGCATATATATTCCGTTCTTACGTATATATATTCCGTTTTTACGCATATATATTCAGTTATTAGGCATATATATTCAGTTCTTACGCATATATATTCAGTTCTTACACATATATATTCAGTTCTTACGCATATATATTCAGTTCTTACGCATATAGATTCAGTTCTTACTCATATATATTCTGCTCTTACACATATATATTCCGTTCTTACGCATATATATATTCAGTTCTTAAGCATATATATTCAGTTCTTACTGATATATATTCAGTTCCTACGCATATATATTCAGTTCTTACGCATATATATTCAGTTCTTACACATATATATTCAGTTCTTACACATATATATTCCTTTCTTACACATATATATTCCGTTCTTACGCATATATATTCCGTTCTTACGCATATATATTCAGTTCTTAAACATATATATTCAGTTCTTACACATATATATTCAGTTCTTAAACATATATATTCAGTTCTTACAATTATATATTCAGATTTACACACATATATTCAGTTCTTACGCATATATATTCAATTATTACGCATATATATTCAGTTCTTACGCATATATATTCAGTTCTTACACATATATATTCAGTTCTTACGCATATATTCAGTTCTTACGCATATATATTCCGTTCTTACGTATATATATTCCGTTTTTACGCATATATATTCAGTTCTTACACATATATATTCCGTTCTTACACATATATATTCCGTTCTTACGCATATATATTCCGTTCTTACTGATATATATTCCGTTCTTACGCATATATATTCCGTTCTTACGCATATATTCAGTTCTTACGCATATATATGCCGTTCTTACGCATATATATTCAGTTCTTACGCATATATATTCAGTTCTTACACATATATATTCAGTTCTGACGCATATATTCAGTTCTTACGCATATATATTCCGTTCTTACGTATATATATTCCGTTTTTACGCATATATATTCAGTTTTTACTCATATATTCAGTTCTTACGCATATATATTGAGTTCTTACGCATATATATTCAGTTCTTACGCATACATATTCAGTTCTTACACATATATATTCAGTTCTTACACATACATATTCCGTTCTTACACATATATATTCCGTTCTTACGCATATATATTCTGTTCTTACGCATATATATTCCGTTCTTACGCATATATATTCAGTTCTTAAACATATATATTCAGTTCTTACACATATATATTCAGTTCTTACTCATGTATATTCACTTCTTAGGCATATATGTTCACTTCGTACGCATATATATTCAGTTCTTACGCATATATTCAGTTCTTACGCATACATATTCAGTTCTTACACATATATATTCAGTTCTTACACATATATATTCAGTTCTTATACATATTATTCCGTTCTTACGCATATATATTCCGTTCTTACGCATATATATTCCGTTCTTACGCATATATATTCAGTTCTTAAACATATATATTCAGTTCTTACACATATATATTCAGTTCTTAAACATATATATTCAGTTCTTACAGATATATATTCAGTTCTTACGCATACATATTTAGTTCTTACACATATATATTCCGTTCTTACGCATATATATTCAGTTCTTACGCATATATATTCAGTGCTTAAACATATATATTCAGTTCTTACACATATATATTCAGTTCTTACACATATATATTCCGTTCTTAGGCATATATATTCCGTTCTTACGCATATATATTCCGTTCTTACGCATATATATTCAGTTCTTACGCATATATATTCTGTTCTTACACATATATATTTAGTTTTTACGCATATATATTCAGTTCTTACGCATATATGTTCCGTTCTTACGCATATATATTCAGTTCTTACGCATACATATTCACTTCTTACTCATATATATTCACTTCTTAGGCATATATGATCACTTCGAACGCATATATATTCAGTTCTTACGCATATATTCAGTTTTTACGCATATATATTCCGTTCTTACGTATATATATTCCGTTTTTACGCATATATATTCAGTTTATTACTCACATATTCAGTTCTTACGCATATATATTGAGTTCTTACGCATATATATTCAGTTCTTACGCATACATATTCAGTTCTTACACATATATATTCAGTTCTTACACATACATATTCCGTTCTTACACATATATATTCCGTTCTTACTCATATATATTCCGTTCTTACGCATATATATTCCGTTCTTACGCATATATATTCAGTTCTTAAACATATATATTCAGTTCTTACACATATATATTCAGTTCTTAAACATATATATTCAGTTCTTACACATATATATTCAGTTCTTAGTCATACATATTTAGTTCTTACACATATTCCGTTCTTACGCATATATATTCCGTTCTTACGCATATATATTCAGTTCTTAAACATATATATTCAGTTCTTACACATATATATTCCGTTCTTACGCATATATATTCCGTTCTTACGCATATATATTACGTTCTTACGCATATATATTCAGTTCTTAAACATATATATTCAGTTCTTACACATATATATTCAGTTCTTAAACATATATATTCAGTTCTTACACATATATATTCAGTTCTTACGCATTCATATTCCGTTCTTACACATATATATTCCGTTCTTACGCAAATATATTTCGTTCTTACGCATATATATTCCGTTCTTACGCATATATATTCAGTTCTTAAACATATATATTCAGTCCTTACACATATATATTCAGTTCTTAAACATATATATTCAGTTCTTACACATATATATTCAGTTCTTACGCATACATATTCAGTTCTTACACATATATATTACGTTCTTACGCATATATATTCCGTTCTTACGCATATATATTCAGTTCTTAAACATATATATTCAGTTCTTACACATATATATTCAGTTATTACACATATATATTCAGTTCTTACACATATATATTCCGTTCTTAGGCATATATATTCCGTTCTTACGCATATATATTCAGTTCTTACACATATATATTCCGTTCTTACGCATATATATTCCGTTCTTACGCATATATATTCAGTTCTTAAACATATATATTCAGTTCTTACACATATATATTCAGTTCTTAAACATATATATTCAGTTCTTACAATTATATATTCAGATTTACACACATATATTCAGTTCTTACGCATATATATTCAATCCTTACGCATATATATTCAGTTCTTACGCATATATATTCAGTTCTTACACATATATATTCAGTTCTTACGCATATATTCAGTTCTTACGCATATATATTCCGTTCTTACGTATATATATTCCGTTTTTACGCATATATATTCAGTTCTTACACATATATATTCCGTTCTTACACATATATATTCCGTTCTTACGCATATATATTCCGTTCTTACTGATATATATTCCGTTCTTACGCATATATATTCCGTTCTTACGCATATATTCAGTTCTTACGCATATATATGCCGTTCTTACGCATATATATTCAGTTCTTACGCATATATATTCAGTTCTTACACATATATATTCAGTTCTGACGCATATATTCAGTTCTTACGCATATATATTCCGTTCTTACGTATATATATTCCGTTTTTACGCATATATATTCAGTTTTTACTCATATATTCAGTTCTTACGCATATATATTGAGTTCTTACGCATATATATTCAGTTCTTACGCATACATATTCAGTTCTTACACATATATATTCAGTTCTTACACATACATATTCCGTTCTTACACATATATATTCCGTTCTTACGCATATATATTCTGTTCTTACGCATATATATTCCGTTCTTACGCATATATATTCAGTTCTTAAACATATATATTCAGTTCTTACACATATATATTCAGTTCTTACTCATGTATATTCACTTCTTAGGCATATATGTTCACTTCGTACGCATATATATTCAGTTCTTACGCATATATTCAGTTCTTACGCATACATATTCAGTTCTTACACATATATATTCAGTTCTTACACATATATATTCAGTTCTTACGCATATATATTCCGTTCTTACGCATATATATTCCGTTCTTACGCATATATATTCCGTTCTTACGCATATATATTCAGTTCTTAAACATATATATTCAGTTCTTACACATATATATTCAGTTCTTAAACATATATATTCAGTTCTTACAGATATATATTCAGTTCTTACGCATACATATTTAGTTCTTACACATATATATTCCGTTCTTACGCATATATATTCAGTTCTTACGCATATATATTCAGTGCTTAAACATATATATTCAGTTCTTACACATATATATTCAGTTCTTACACATATATATTCCGTTCTTAGGCATATATATTCCGTTCTTACGCATATATATTCCGTTCTTACGCATATATATTCAGTTCTTACGCATATATATTCTGTTCTTACACATATATATTTAGTTTTTACGCATATATATTCAGTTCTTACGCATATATGTTCCGTTCTTACGCATATATATTCAGTTCTTACGCATACATATTCACTTCTTACTCATATATATTCACTTCTTAGGCATATATGATCACTTCGAACGCATATATATTCAGTTCTTACGCATATATTCAGTTCTTACGCATATATATTCCGTTCTTACGTATATATATTCCGTTTTTACGCATATATATTCAGTTATTAGGCATATATATTCAGTTCTTACGCATATATATTCAGTTCTTACACATATATATTCAGTTCTTACGCATATATATTCAGTTCTTACGCATATAGATTCAGTTCTTACACATATATATTCTGCTCTTACACATATATATTCCGTTCTTACGCATATATATTCAGTTCTTAAGCATATATATTCAGTTCTTACTGATATATATTCAGTTCCTACGCATATATATTCAGTTCTTACGCATATATATTCAGTTCTTACACATATATATTCAGTTCTTACACATATATATTCCTTTCTTACACATATATATTCCGTTCTTACGCATATATATTCCGTTCTTACGCATATATATTCAGTTCTTAAACATATATATTCAGTTCTTACACATATATATTCAGTTCTTAAACATATATATTCAGTTCTTACAATTATATATTCAGATTTACACACATATATTCAGTTCTTACGCATATATATTCAATTATTACGCATATATATTCAGTTCTTACGCATATATATTCAGTTCTTACACATATATATTCAGTTCTTACGCATATATTCAGTTCTTACGCATATATATTCCGTTCTTACGTATATATATTCCGTTTTTACGCATATATATTCAGTTCTTACACATATATATTCCGTTCTTACACATATATATTCCGTTCTTACGCATATATATTCCGTTCTTACTGATATATATTCCGTTCTTACGCATATATATTCCGTTATTACGCATATATTCAGTTCTTACGCATATATATGCCGTTCTTACGCATATATATTCAGTTCTTACGCATATATATTCAGTTCTTACACATATATATTCAGTTCTGACGCATATATTCAGTTCTTACGCATATATATTCCGTTCTTACGTATATATATTCCGTTTTTACGCATATATATTCAGTTTTTACTCATATATTCAGTTCTTACGCATATATATTGAGTTCTTACGCATATATATTCAGTTCTTACGCATACATATTCAGTTCTTACACATATATATTCAGTTCTTACACATACATATTCCGTTCTTACACATATATATTCCGTTCTTACGCATATATATTCTGTTCTTACGCATATATATTCCGTTCTTGCGCATATATATTCAGTTCTTAAACATATATATTCAGTTCTTACACATATATATTCAGTTCTTACTCATGTATATTCACTTCTTAGGCATATATGTTCACTTCGTACTCATATATATTCAGTTCTTACGCATATATTCAGTTCTTACGCATACATATTCAGTTCTTACACATATATATTCAGTTCTTACACATATATATTCAGTTCTTACACATATTATTCCGTTCTTACGCATATATATTCCGTTCTTACGCATATATATTCCGTTCTTACGCATATATATTCAGTTCTTAAACATATATATTCAGTTCTTACACATATATATTCAGTTCTTGAACATATATATTCAGTTCTTACAGATATATATTCAGTTCTTACGCATACATATTTAGTTCTTACACATATATATTCCGTTCTTACGCATATATATTCAGTTCTTACGCATATATATTCAGTGCTTAAACATATATATTCAGTTCTTACACATATATATTCAGTTCTTACACATATATATTCCGTTCTTAGGCATATATATTCCGTTCTTACGCATATATATTCCGTTCTTACGCATATATATTCAGTTCTTACGCATATATATTCTGTTCTTACACATATATATTTAGTTTTTACGCATATATATTCAGTTCTTACGCATATATGTTCCGTTCTTACACATATATATTCAGTTCTTACGCATACATATTCACTTCTTACTCATATATATTCACTTCTTAGGCATATATGATCACTTCGAACGCATATATATTCAGTTCTTACGCATATATTCAGTTCTTACGCATATATATTCCGTTCTTACGTATATATATTCCGTTTTTACGCATATATATTCAGTTTTTACTCACATATTCAGTTCTTACGCATATATATTGAGTTCTTACGCATATATATTCAGTTCTTACGCATACATATTCAGTTCTTACACATATATATTCAGTTCTTACACATACATATTCCGTTCTTACACATATATATTCCGTTCTTACTCATATATATTCAGTTCTTACGCATATATATTCCGTTCTTACGCATATATATTCAGTTCTTAAACATATATATTCAGTTCTTACACATATATATTCAGTTCTTAAACATATATATTCAGTTCTTACACATATATATTCAGTTCTTAGGCATACATATTTAGTTCTTACACATATTCCGTTCTTACGCATATATATTCCGTTCTTACGCATATATATTCAGTTCTTAAACATATATATTCAGTTCTTACACATATATATTCCGTTCTTACGCATATATATTCCGTTCTTACGCATATATATTACGTTCTTACGCATATATATTCAGTTCTTAAACATATATATTCAGTTCTTACACATATATATTCAGTTCTTAAACATATATATTCAGTTCTTACACATATATATTCAGTTCTTACGCATTCATATTCCGTTCTTACACATATATATTCCGTTCTTACGCAAATATATTTCGTTCTTACGCATATATATTCCGTTCTTACGCATATATATTCAGTTCTTAAACATATATATTCAGTTCTTACACATATATATTCAGTTCTTAAACATATATATTCAGTTCTTACGCATATATATTCAGTTCTTACGCATATATATTCAGTTCTTACACATATATATTCTGCTCTTACACATATATATTCCGTTCTTACGCATATATATTCAGTTCTTAAGCATATATATTCAGTTCTTACTGATATATATTCAGTTATTACACATATATATTCAGTTCTTACACATATATATTCAGTTCTTACGCATATATATTCCGTTCTTACGCATATATATTCAGTTCTTACACATATATATTCCTTTCTTACACATATATATTCCGTTCTTACGCATATATATTCAATTCTTAGTCATATATATTCAGTTCTTACGCATATATAATCCATTCTTACTCATATATATTCCGTTCTTACGCATATATATATTCAGTTCTTAAACATATATATTCAGTTCTTACACATATATATTCAGTTCTTAAACATATATATTCAGTTCTTACACATATATATTCAGTTCTTACACATATATATTCAGTTCTTACACATATATATTCCGTTCTTAGGCATATATATTCCGTTTTTACGCATATATATTCCGTTCTTACGCATATATTCAGTTCTTACGCATATATATTCCGTTCTTACGCATATATATTCTGTTCTTACGCATATATATTCCGTTCTTACGCATATATATTCAGTTCTTAAACATATATATTCAGTTCTTACACATATATTTTCAGTTCTTACTCATGTATATTCACTTCTTAGGCATATATGTTCACTTCGTACGCATATATATTCAGTTCTTACGCATATATTCAGTTCTTACGCATACATATTCAGTTCTTACACATATATATTCAGTTCTTACACATATATATTCAGTTCTTACACATATATATTCCGTTCTTACGCATATATATTCCGTTCTTACGCATATATATTCCGTTCTTACGCATATATATTCAGTTCTTAAACATATATATTCAGTTCTTACACATATATATTCAGTTCTTAAACATATATATTCAGTTCTTACAGATATATATTCAGTTCTTACGCATACATATTTAGTTCTTACACATATATATTCCGTTCTTACGCATATATATTCAGTTCTTACGCATATATATTCAGTGCTTAAACATATATATTCAGTTCTTACACATATATATTCAGTTCTTACACATATATATTCCGTTCTTAGGCATATATATTCCGTTCTTACGCATATATATTCCGTTCTTACGCATATATATATTCAGTTCTTACGCATATATATTCAGTTCTTACACATATATATTTAGTTTTTACGCATATATATTCAGTTCTTACGCATATATGTTCCGTTCTTACGCATATATATTCAGTTCTTACGCATACATATTCACTTCTTACTCATATATATTCACTTCTTAGGCATATATGATCACTTCGAACGCATATATATTCAGTTCTTACGCATATATTCAGTTCTTACGCATATATATTCCGTTCTTACGTATATATATTCCGTTTTTACGCATATATATTCAGTTTTTACTCACATATTCAGTTCTTACGCATATATATTGAGTTCTTACGCATATATATTCAGTTCTTACGCATACATATTCAGTTCTTACACATATATATTCAGTTCTTACACATACATATTCCGTTCTTACACATATATATTCCGTTCTTACTCATATATATTCCGTTCTTACGCATATATATTCCGTTCTTACGCATATATATTCAGTTCTTAAACATATATATTCAGTTCTTACACATATATATTCAGTTCTTAAACATATATATTCAGTTCTTACACATATATATTCAGTTCTTACGCATACATATTTAGTTCTTACACATATTCCGTTCTTACGCATATATATTCCGTTCTTACGCATATATATTCAGTTCTTAAACATATATATTCAGTTCTTACACATAAATATTCCGTTCTTACGCATATATATTCCGTTCTTACGCATATATTTTACGTTCTTACGCATATATATTCAGTTCTTAAACATATATATTCAGTTCTTACACATATATATTCAGTTCTTAAACATATATATTCAGTTCTTACACATATATATTCAGTTCTTACGCATTCATATTCCGTTCTTACACATATATATTCCGTTCTTACGCAAATATATTTCGTTCTTACGCATATATATTCCGTTCTTACGCATATATATTCAGTTCTTAAACATATATATTCAGTTCTTACACATATATATTCAGTTCTTAAACATATATATTCAGTTCTTACACATATATATTCAGTTCTTACGCATACATATTCAGTTCTTACACATATATATTCCGTTCTTACGCATATATATTCCGTTCTTACGCATATATATTCAGTTCTTAAACATATATATTCAGTTCTTACACATATATATTCAGTTATTACACATATATATTCAGTTCTTACACATATATATTTCGTTCTTAGGCATATATATTCCGTTCTTACGCATATATATTCCGTTCTTACGCATATGTATTCAGTTCTTAGGCATATATATTCAGTTCTTACGCATATATATTCAGTTCTTACACATATATATTCAGTTCTTACGCATATATATTCAGTTCTTACGCATATATATTCAGTTCTTACACATATATATTCTGCTCTTACACATATATATTCCGTTCTTACGCATATATATTCAGTTCTTAAGCATATATATTCAGTTCTTACTGATATATATTCAGTTCCTACGCATATATATTCAGTTCTTACGCATATATATTCAGTTCTTACACATATATATTCAGTTCTTACACATATATATTCCTTTCTTACACATATATATTCCGTTCTTACGCATATATATTCCGTTCTTACGCATATATATTCCGTTCTTACGCATATATATTCAGTTCTTAAACATATATATTCAGTTCTTACACATATATATTAAGTTCTTAAACATATATATTCAGTTCTTACACATATATATTCAGTTCTTACGCATAGATATTCAGTTCTTACGCATATATATTCAGTTCTTACGCATATATATTCAGTTCTTACGCATACATATTCCGTCCTTAAACATATATATTCCGTTCTTACGCATATATATTCCGTTCTTACTGATATATATTCCGTTCTTACGCATATATATTCCGTTCTTACGCATATATTCAGTTCTTACGCATATATATGCCGTTCTTACGCATATATATTCAGTTCTTACACATATACATTCAGTTCTTACACATATATATTTAATTCTTACGCATATATATTCAGTTCTTACGCATATATGTTCCGTTCTTACGCATATATATTCAGTTCTTAAGCATACATATTCACTTCTTACTCATATATATTCACTTCTTAGGCATATATGTTCACTTCGTACGCATATATATTCAGTTCTTACGCATATATTCAGTTCTTACGCATACATATTCAGTTCTTACACATATATATTCAGTACTTACACATATATATTCCGTTCTTACTCATATATATTCCGTTCTTACGCATATATATTCCGTTCTTACGCATATATATTCCGTTCTTACGCATATATATTCAGTTCTTAAACATATATATTCAGCTTTTACACATATATATTCAGTTCTTAAACATATATATTCAGTTCTTACAGATATATATTCAGTTCTTACGCATACATATTTAGTCCTTACACATATATAATCCGTTCTTACGCATATATATTCAGTTCTTACGCATATATATTCAGTTCTTAAACATATATATTCAGTTCTTACACATATATATTCAGTTCTTAAACATATATATTCAGTTCTTACACATATATATTCCGTTCTTACGCATATATATTCAGTTCTTAGTCATATATATTCAGTTCTAATGCATAAATATTCAGTTCTTACTCATATATATTCCGTTCTTACGCATATATATTCAGTTCTTAAACATATATATTCAGTTCTTACACATATATATTCAGTTCTTAAACATATATATTCATTTCTTACACATATATATTCAGTTCTTACACATATATATTCAGTTCTTATACATATATATTCCGTTCTTAGGCATATATATTCCGTTCTTACGCATATATATTCCGTTCTTACGCATATATTCAGTTCTTACGCATATATATGCCGTTCTTACGCATATATATTCAGTTCTTACGCATATATATTCAGTTCTTACACATATATATTTAGTTCTTACGCATATATATTCAGTTCTTACGCATATATGTTCAGTTCTTACGCATATATATTCACTTCTTACGCATATATATTTACTTCTTACGCATATATATTCACTTCTTAGGTATATATGTTCACCTCTTACGCATACATATTCAGTTCTTACGCATATATTCAGTTCTTACGCATATATATTCCGTTCTTACGTATATATATTCCGTTTTTACGCATATATATTCAGTTCTTACTCATATATTCAGTTCTTACGCATATACTCAGTTCTTACGCATATATATTCAGTTCTTACGCATATATATTCAGTTCTTACGCATACATATTCAGTTCTTACACATATATATTCGGTTCTTACACATATATATTCCGTTTTTACACATATATATTCCGTATTTACGCATATATATTCCGTTCTTACGCATATATATTCCGTTCTTACGCATATATATTCAGTTCTTAAACATATATATTCAGTTCTTACACATATATATTCAGTTCTTACACATATATATTCAGTTCTTACACTTATATATTCAGTTCTTACGCATACATATTTAGTTCTTACGCATACATATTTAGTTCTTACACATATATTCCGTTCTTACGCATATATATTCCGTTTTTACGCATATATATTCAGTTCTTAAACATATATATTCAGTTCTTACACATATATATTCAGTTCTTACGCATTTATATTCAGTTCTTACGCATACATATTTAGTTCTTACACATATATATTCAGTTCTTACACATATATATTCCGTTCTTACACATATATATTCCGTTCTTACGCATATATATTCCGTTCTTACGCATATATATTCCGTTCTTACGCATATATATTCAGTTCTTAAACATATATATTCAGTTCTTACACATATATATTCAGTTCTTACACTTATATATTCAGTTCTTACACATATATATTCAGTTCTTACGCATACATATTTAGTTCTTACGCATACATATTTAGTTCTTACACATATATATTCTGCTCTTACACATATATATTCCGTTCTTACGCATATATATTCAGTTCTTACTGATATATATTCAGTTCCAACGCATATATATTCAGTTCTTACGCATATATATTCAGTTCTTACACATATATATTCAGTTCTTACACATATATATTCCTTTCTTACACATATATATTCCGTTCTTACGCATATATATTCAGTTCTTAAACATATATATTCAGTTCTTACACATATATATTCAGTTCTTAAACATATATATTCAGTTCTTACTCATATATATTCAGATTTACACACATATATTCAGTTCTTACGCATATATATTCAGTTCTTTCGCATATATATTCAGTTCTTACGCATATATATTCAGTTCTTACGCATACATATTCAGTTCTTACACATATATATTCCGTTCTTACACATATATATTCCGTTCTTACGCATATATATTCCGTTCTTACTGATATATATTCCGTTCTTACGCATATATATTCCGTTCTTACGCATATATTCAGTTCTTACGCATATATATGACGTTCTTACGCATATATATTCAGTTCTTACGCATATATATTCAGTTCTTACACATATATATTTAGTTTTTACGCATATATATTCAGTTCTTACGCATATATATTCACTTCTTACTCATATATATTCACTTCGTAGGCATATATGATCACTTCGTACGCATATATATTCAGTTCTTACGCATATATTCAGTTCTTACGCATATATATTCCGTTCTTACACACATATATTCCGTTCTTACGCATATATATTCCGTTCTTACGCATATATATTCCGTTCTTACGCATATATATTCAGTTCTTAAACATATATATTCAGTTCTTACACATATATATTCAGTTCTTAAACATATATATTCAGTTCTTACAGATATATATTCAGTTCTTACGCATACATATTTAGTTCTTACACATATATATTCCGTTCTTACGCATATATATTCAGTTCTTACGCATATATATTCAGTTCTTAAACATATATATTCAGTTCTTACACATATATATTCCGTTCTTACACATATATATTCCGTTCTTAGGCATATATATTCCGTTCTAACGCATATATATTCCGTTCTTACGCATATATATTCAGTTCTTACGCATATATATTCAGTTCTTCCAAATATATATTTAGTTTTTACGCATATATATTCAGTTCTTACGCATATATGTTCCGTTCTTACGCATATATATTCAGTTCTTACGCATACATATTCACTTCTTACTCATATATATTCACTTCTTAGGCATATATGATCACTTCGAACGCATATATATTCAGTTCTTACTCATATATTCAGTTCTTACGCATATATATTCCGTTCTTACGTATATATATTCAGTTTTTACTCATATATTCAGTTCTTACGCATATATATTGAGTTCTTACGCATATATGTTCAGTTCTTACGCATACATATTCAGTTCTTACACATATATATTCAGTTTTTACACATACATATTCCGTTCTTACACATATATATTCCGTTCTTACGCATATATATTCCGTTCTTACGCATATATTCAGTTCTTAAACATATATATTCAGTTCTTACACATATATATTCAGTTCTTAAACATATATATTCAGTTCTTACACATATATATTCAGTTCTTACGCATACATATTTAGTTCTTACACATATATAT
>JAWPHD010025925.1:0-14809 GCA_037043455.1 Cyrtodaria siliqua | reverse complement strand
CTCATGCAACTTAAAAGGCGAACTGCCTGCGGTAAGAGGATGACCTCTACTGATTTCGAGGTCAGTAGGCAAAGGTCAAGGTCACCGGCACCCGATAATGAAAACCTTGTACGCTCCATAACTCCTCTCTTCCTGACGCAAATCTCATGAACTTCATAGGTGAACTGCCTGTCGTGAGAGGATAACCCCTATTAATTCTGAGGTCAGTAGATCAAAGGTCGAGGTTACCAGGATCAGATAATGAAACATCTTGTCTGCTCCATAACTCCCCCTGAAGCAAATCTCATGAAACTTAATAGGTGGACTGCCTGTGGTGAAAAGATGGCCCCTATTGGTCTTGAGGTCAGCAGGTCAAAGGTCAAGGCCACCATTACCTGATCATGAAAATCCCACTCCTTTCAATCTTAAACTCAAACAGTCGGATGAGGAATGTGTGTGAGTGTGGGTGGGGGTGGGGGTGGACTGGTAGTGGGGGTATATTTGTCAGTGGACATCTCTGGACAAAAAATACCGACAATAGGTCAAGGTCATATTTTGTGTTATTTCCCCCAAACTTAACCTCAGTTAGGTAACAACATTGGTTAGGTAACTTAACCTCAGTTAACCTTATGACAGCCTGACTTTATGTCTTTGATACTTGGCCATATGTATTGTTGGCATTGGTGGACATCGCTGAACGACAAAAAATACCAAGGTGAAGGTCATATTTTGCATTATTTTCCCAAAACCACCCTGGTTAAACCACTTAACCTCGGTAACTTAACTTCTTATGATTACTTCGCTTTTATGTGTGTGATACTTGGTCATATGAAGTGTTGTCTTTGGTGGATATCATTTAAAAACAAATTTAATAAACTATATCATATGCGGTTTGCCGCGGTGGGCGAGACACCCTCAGACCGAGGTCTTGTCGTACTATGTTAGGAGTATTTGCATTCTGTAAACCAGACACATATTAATGCTGATTAATGTCGAAACGTACGTATGTAAAACGACAAAAGTACCGCTGCTCCGTACTAAATTAATTTGTGTTTATTTCGCTCTTCGGGGCATAGATTTTATTAGATACTAGGACCATACGCCGCTGGACTAATGGAATAATGGCCGTAAATATGGCATGCCATCTTCGGGATGGTCAAAATTCTGTACTATTGATTTTATGAATATTGAGTTCTGCTTAACCCGGGCTAGTGGGCGTGAACAGTAGCAAGCATATTTCACTACCGTTCATGAACAGTCTAAATCAAACCGAGACTGCAATATTTCGTATTTATCGTGTTCGGCCGATTCCAATGGTCCACATGCTTTTCAACATTTGTATACCAGATGTTAATTTCATTTTTTTTACCCATTGTATGACAACATGCTTGTACATTGCACATTTTACCGGCAAATAAAACGGATGACGGTTTGATTATACTCTCTACCACACCACAAGACAGAACATTTCTAAATAATTTGTGCGTTTCTCTTTATTGTGTAACTGGCACTAACTTTACACCATACTATACATTTTGCATATGAAATACAGTGTTGAAGTTTCACTGTTTTCAGACACAATGTGGTCATAGAAATAAGGATTTCAAAACGTAAAAACGTTCATGGATTATTATTCTCAAGATATTGTTCGCAGATGAATGGACTATATAATAGTGTATTTGCTTTCAGAATAAAACAACCACATTGACTGTTTGGACGCATATGGAATGAAGTTGTAAAAGGTAATATTTTTTCCTAACTTGTTAACTTATTTCCAATAACCTTCAGCAATTCACTTTAATATTATAATGCAGTATAGTATAAAGTCGATAAAAACAAAATGTCGTCCATGTTGACCTTGAAAAATGATGTATTTGAATTACAAGAAAAATATTGCAAAACTAAAGAAATCAATAATACACTGGAAAAAACGTCAGTTAACACCACTGGGAAGAATTACTGTTATTAAAACATTGTTATTACCAGCTGTTAACCACCTTGTCATATCCCTTCCTAACCCAGATATTATTACTGTAAAAGAGATAAACAATTTACTATATGATTTCCTGTGGCAAGGAAATGCAAAAAATAAAAGTACAGTTATTGTCAAACAGTACTCAGAAGGTGGATTAAATATGGTTTAGAAGAATGATAATAAGTGATGGTATTTGGCAAAACCTATGTGACTGCTGTTTTGATAAAATTAAACTGTATTCATGTGGGAAACAGTATCCAGAAAAATAGCATCATCAATTAAAATTAACTTTTGGAAAGATGTTTTAAAACCATATGTTGAAATGATAAATAACTGTAACATAAACTCATTTGAAGATTTTCTTAAAATGCCGCTTTTCTATAACCACAACTTTTTATTAGGCACCACTGTGTTTATTTCGCTCTTCGGGGCATAGATTTTATATTCATGAGTGGGTTCTTTGTTTTGGGGAGTGGTGAACTCAAAGGTGAGCTGGAAACACAAGAATAAACATAGCATGGATACTTAATTTATTCGAGACGTGTTTGTCAATAGTGCAATGAAGCATTGTACTTGTACAGAATATCGACGCACACATTCACGCGTGATCGGTTAGTAAATGAGTAATAGTTATAACAAATATAATTAGTATAGCATAACTGGACTATGGGTCGGGTAATATGAACAACTTAAAGAAGGACTGAACCGATTAGTAAATCGATTAACTGAAGTATTGCAACTTAATAACTGGAATAGAGGATAACAACCAATAGATGTTTCTTACCTTTGTATTTTGGCATATACTGAACCAAACAGCTAATGCAGGGGTAGACAATAAGTTTAATGTATGAACTTATTATATGCAGACTGGTACCGTTGGAGACAGGTGATTTGAATGATTTTTTTTAAATTTACAGTCGTTATTCACAAGATATTTGTCTCATTTAGAATGAAATTTGTTTCGTTTAGAATGAAATTTGTTTTGATTTAGTGAACTATTAAACATGTTAAAGGTATTGTCTACTGGTGCGTTAGCTGTTTGGTTCAGTATAGATGAGTTAACAAGGTAAAATACACCCTATGACAAAAAGACATATCGATGCGTGCATGAATGGTTTATATGGGACGGTATGCGAGAAACCCGTGCAAAGACATTACATAATGAACACCACATAAGTTTTTGTTATATCTCAGTATTACCATGTCCGATCTTCATCAAAATTTCACAGCACATTCCTCTCATCAGCCTCTGACCATACTCTGAAAACTAGGTCACCATGGTCTACTTTCTCCAAAGTATATGTTATGTTAGCCTTTTTAACTTTGTTATACGGGCATCTACATTTTTTTTATATCTCGGCCTTTCCATGTCCAATTATTTTTTTATATCTCAGCATTGCCATGTGCAATCATTATAACAATTGGACTGTAAGTAAGGTAACTAGGTTTTCAACATTAAAGTATCCTCCCACTCCCAAAAAAACAATCTATCTAGAAAAGCTCTTAAAGACATCACACCAGAATCAAAAGATCACGGACATTTCACAGCTAGAGACGATCACAAACTTGTTAATCCTCTACTGTGGAAAATATTTATTGAGGCCGTGACATACTTTTATATAAGTCTACAATGTGCAATGTTTCTTACAATTGCTAAATGTTCATTTTACTGTTTCGAATAGAAACATTTGAATATGGCAGATTAAAAAGGTAAAATAAATACTAAAAATATTGAAATTAAATAATGCTGGTACTGTTACACATAAAATTTAGAAAAAATTAAATCGGATTTAAAATTGTTTGTCGGGGTCTCATAATATAACTGTACATAACAATCTCCAATTTTGCATGAGATTCTCATACTTCTCACAATGCATGAATAAAACAATCATATTATGCCCCCACTATTTCTATAGGATGGATTAGGCTGGTGTGATGTCTTTAAATAATTTCACCAAACACACATGCACTCATCTTTCACATTTTGGAAAACCCGGCTGTAACGCCACCAGGCTTGATTTAAACGTCTGATCGTCAAACTATCTGCATGGTTATGGCACCTTCTACATATATGTACATGCACAATAATGTTCCTACGGTTATTCGTGAAGTAGGCATTGTAACGCATGCATGCATAAGAATAATCTAAACATGGAAACCGAACTTTATTTTTTTCTCATTAAAAAGTAGATTATTCGAAATGAGAATATAATCTAATCTACAAAATATTGGTGGTTTATGGTTGGAGTGCCAAGTATGTTGTCTTTAGTGTGGATGTTGTATTCTCCAAATATCTGTTAATTCACATGTTTCCTGTATTGTTTCTAGTTTATTGCGACAATTATTATGCGTGTGCCTGAGACTATTTCAGTGTTAGACCTTTGTTTAACATGCATTTTACTAATTAGCTACATAGTTAATTAACATCGCATAATTTACCTTAAAGAAAAACATTAAACTCTGAATGTATCATGACATTCCAGGCAAATCATATGGCTTACCTAAATATTTTCCACGTTTGTTGTGTAATTTGGTAATAATTTGCATATAGGCTATCAGTGCCCAGTGGAATACAGAAAATATAAAATGGTGTTATGTTTCACTTCCATGATATAAGCTATGTGATAAATCAATATTCAGAACAAATTGATTCTTTTTTATTTTTTGCATAAAATGTTTTAGGGTCGGCCCCTTAAAAATAGGGTCGGTCGGGCCACCGGAAACATAGTTATTTTTTATTTGGCCTGACTTAACATCAAATGTAGGGCCATATGGCATGATTTGACGTCTGAGGGTGACCTTGACCTTGGAGCTAGGACCTGGATTTTGCACGTGAAAATCACTCCATAAATGTCAGTTATTGACCGGACACGAATGTGTGACGGACGGAAGGACGGACGGACGGTCCGATTACTATATGCCCACACACCAACTGTTCAAACAATATTTGAATTTAGTCTTCATATGACAATTGAGGTTGCATTGAGGTTGTACTATTTACCACACTACATATATGTCCAATATGTCAAAAGGTAACACAATGTTTACTAAATGAATAATTGAGGTTGTACTATTTACTACACTACATATATGACCAATATGTCAAAAGGTAACACAATGTTTACTAAATGAGTGCGCTGAAAACATCTATAGGTAATTACAAGTACTCGTGTTAAGTTTTCAATCCAAAATGTACAGTGGTTACCCTAGCAATCGTAAAAAAACGCGAAAGAATTGCTTACAACAATCTGAACTTCCCGTCCGCATCTGAAATAGATGTTTCTTACCTTTGTATTTTGGCATATACTGAACCAAACAGCTAATGCAGGGGTAGACAATAAGTTTAATGTATGAACTTATTATATGCAGACTGGTACCGTTGGAGACAGGTGATTTGAATGATTTTTTTTAAATTTACAGTCGTTATTCACAAGATATTTGTCTCATTTAGAATGAAATTTGTTTCGTTTAGAATGAAATTTGTTTTGATTTAGTGAACTATTAAACATGTTAAAGGTATTGTCTACTGGTGCGTTAGCTGTTTGGTTCAGTATAGATGAGTTAACAAGGTAAAATACACCCTATGACAAAAAGACATATCGATGCGTGCATGAATGGTTTATATGGGACGGTATGCGAGAAACCCGTGCAAAGACATTACATAATGAACACCACATAAGTTTTTGTTATATCTCAGTATTACCATGTCCGATCTTCATCAAAATTTCACAGCACATTCCTCTCATCAGCCTCTGACCATACTCTGAAAACTAGGTCACCATGGTCTACTTTCTCCAAAGTATATGTTATGTTAGCCTTTTTAACTTTGTTATACGGGCATCTACATTTTTTTTATATCTCGGCCTTTCCATGTCCAATTATTTTTTTATATCTCAGCATTGCCATGTGCAATCATTATAACAATTGGACTGTAAGTAAGGTAACTAGGTTTTCAACATTAAAGTATCCTCCCACTCCCAAAAAAACAATCTATCTAGAAAAGCTCTTAAAGACATCACACCAGAATCAAAAGATCACGGACATTTCACAGCTAGAGACGATCACAAACTTGTTAATCCTCTACTGTGGAAAATATTTATTGAGGCCGTGACATACTTTTATATAAGTCTACAATGTGCAATGTTTCTTACAATTGCTAAATGTTCATTTTACTGTTTCGAATAGAAACATTTGAATATGGCAGATTAAAAAGGTAAAATAAATACTAAAAATATTGAAATTAAATAATGCTGGTACTGTTACACATAAAATTTAGAAAAAATTAAATCGGATTTAAAATTGTTTGTCGGGGTCTCATAATATAACTGTACATAACAATCTCCAATTTTGCATGAGATTCTCATACTTCTCACAATGCATGAATAAAACAATCATATTATGCCCCCACTATTTCTATAGGATGGATTAGGCTGGTGTGATGTCTTTAAATAATTTCACCAAACACACATGCACTCATCTTTCACATTTTGGAAAACCCGGCTGTAACGCCACCAGGCTTGATTTAAACGTCTGATCGTCAAACTATCTGCATGGTTATGGCACCTTCTACATATATGTACATGCACAATAATGTTCCTACGGTTATTCGTGAAGTAGGCATTGTAACGCATGCATGCATAAGAATAATCTAAACATGGAAACCGAACTTTATTTTTTTCTCATTAAAAAGTAGATTATTCGAAATGAGAATATAATCTAATCTACAAAATATTGGTGGTTTATGGTTGGAGTGCCAAGTATGTTGTCTTTAGTGTGGATGTTGTATTCTCCAAATATCTGTTAATTCACATGTTTCCTGTATTGTTTCTAGTTTATTGCGACAATTATTATGCGTGTGCCTGAGACTATTTCAGTGTTAGACCTTTGTTTAACATGCATTTTACTAATTAGCTACATAGTTAATTAACATCGCATAATTTACCTTAAAGAAAAACATTAAACTCTGAATGTATCATGACATTCCAGGCAAATCATATGGCTTACCTAAATATTTTCCACGTTTGTTGTGTAATTTGGTAATAATTTGCATATAGGCTATCAGTGCCCAGTGGAATACAGAAAATATAAAATGGTGTTATGTTTCACTTCCATGATATAAGCTATGTGATAAATCAATATTCAGAACAAATTGATTCTTTTTTATTTTTTGCATAAAATGTTTTAGGGTCGGCCCCTTAAAAATAGGGTCGGTCGGGCCACCGGAAACATAGTTATTTTTTATTTGGCCTGACTTAACATCAAATGTAGGGCCATATGGCATGATTTGACGTCTGAGGGTGACCTTGACCTTGGAGCTAGGACCTGGATTTTGCACGTGAAAATCACTCCATAAATGTCAGTTATTGACCGGACACGAATGTGTGACGGACGGAAGGACGGACGGACGGTCCGATTACTATATGCCCACACACCAACTGTTCAAACAATATTTGAATTTAGTCTTCATATGACAATTGAGGTTGCATTGAGGTTGTACTATTTACCACACTACATATATGTCCAATATGTCAAAAGGTAACACAATGTTTACTAAATGAATAATTGAGGTTGTACTATTTACTACACTACATATATGACCAATATGTCAAAAGGTAACACAATGTTTACTAAATGAGTGCGCTGAAAACATCTATAGGTAATTACAAGTACTCGTGTTAAGTTTTCAATCCAAAATGTACAGTGGTTACCCTAGCAATCGTAAAAAACGCGAAAGAATTGCTTACAACAATCTGAACTTCCCGTCCGCATCTGAAATAGATGTTTCTTACCTTTGTATTTTGGCATATACTGAACCAAACAGCTAATGCAGGGGTAGACAATAAGTTTAATGTATGAACTTATTATATGCAGACTGGTACCGTTGGAGACAGGTGATTTGAATGATTTTTTTTAAATTTACAGTCGTTATTCACAAGATATTTGTCTCATTTAGAATGAAATTTGTTTCGTTTAGAATGAAATTTGTTTTGATTTAGTGAACTATTAAACATGTTAAAGGTATTGTCTACTGGTGCGTTAGCTGTTTGGTTCAGTATAGATGAGTTAACAAGGTAAAATACACCCTATGACAAAAAGACATATCGATGCGTGCATGAATGGTTTATATGGGACGGTATGCGAGAAACCCGTGCAAAGACATTACATAATGAACACCACATAAGTTTTTGTTATATCTCAGTATTACCATGTCCGATCTTCATCAAAATTTCACAGCACATTCCTCTCATCAGCCTCTGACCATACTCTGAAAACTAGGTCACCATGGTCTACTTTCTCCAAAGTATATGTTATGTTAGCCTTTTTAACTTTGTTATACGGGCATCTACATTTTTTTTATATCTCGGCCTTTCCATGTCCAATTATTTTTTTATATCTCAGCATTGCCATGTGCAATCATTATAACAATTGGACTGTAAGTAAGGTAACTAGGTTTTCAACATTAAAGTATCCTCCCACTCCCAAAAAAACAATCTATCTAGAAAAGCTCTTAAAGACATCACACCAGAATCAAAAGATCACGGACATTTCACAGCTAGAGACGATCACAAACTTGTTAATCCTCTACTGTGGAAAATATTTATTGAGGCCGTGACATACTTTTATATAAGTCTACAATGTGCAATGTTTCTTACAATTGCTAAATGTTCATTTTACTGTTTCGAATAGAAACATTTGAATATGGCAGATTAAAAAGGTAAAATAAATACTAAAAATATTGAAATTAAATAATGCTGGTACTGTTACACATAAAATTTAGAAAAAATTAAATCGGATTTAAAATTGTTTGTCGGGGTCTCATAATATAACTGTACATAACAATCTCCAATTTTGCATGAGATTCTCATACTTCTCACAATGCATGAATAAAACAATCATATTATGCCCCCACTATTTCTATAGGATGGATTAGGCTGGTGTGATGTCTTTAAATAATTTCACCAAACACACATGCACTCATCTTTCACATTTTGGAAAACCCGGCTGTAACGCCACCAGGCTTGATTTAAACGTCTGATCGTCAAACTATCTGCATGGTTATGGCACCTTCTACATATATGTACATGCACAATAATGTTCCTACGGTTATTCGTGAAGTAGGCATTGTAACGCATGCATGCATAAGAATAATCTAAACATGGAAACCGAACTTTATTTTTTTCTCATTAAAAAGTAGATTATTCGAAATGAGAATATAATCTAATCTACAAAATATTGGTGGTTTATGGTTGGAGTGCCAAGTATGTTGTCTTTAGTGTGGATGTTGTATTCTCCAAATATCTGTTAATTCACATGTTTCCTGTATTGTTTCTAGTTTATTGCGACAATTATTATGCGTGTGCCTGAGACTATTTCAGTGTTAGACCTTTGTTTAACATGCATTTTACTAATTAGCTACATAGTTAAACATCGCATAATTTACCTTAAAGAAAAACATTAAACTCTGAAGTGTATCATGACATTCCAGGGCAAATCATATGGCTTACCTAAATATTTTCCACGTTTGTTGTGTAATTTTGGTAATAATTTGCATATGAGGCTATCAGTGCCCAGTGGAATACAGAAAATATAAATGGTGTTATGTTTCACTTCCATGATATAAGCTATTAGAATCAAATTCGAACAAATTGATTCTTTTTATGTTTTGCATAAATTGTTTAGGGTCGGCCCCTTAAAAATAGGGGTCGGTCCGGGCCACCGGAACATAGTTATTTTTATTTGGCCTGACTTAACATCAAATGTAGGGCCATATGGCTGATTTGACGTCTGAGGGTGACCTTGACCTTGGAGCTAGGACCTGGATTTTGCACGTGAAAATCACTCCATAAATGGTCAGTTATTGACCGGACACGAATGTGTGACGGACGGAAGGACGACGGACGGTCCGATTACTATATGCCCACACACCAACTGTTCAAACAATATTTGAATTTAGTCTTCATATGACAATTGAGGTTGCATTGAGGTTGTACTATTTACCACACTACATATAGTTCCTATATGTCAAAAGGTAACACAATGTTTACTAAATGAATAATTGAGGTTGTACTATTTACTACACTATCACATATATGACCAAATGTCAAAAGGTAACACAATGTTACTAAATGAGTGCGCTGAAAACATCTTAGGTTATTACAAGTACTCGTGTTAAGTTTTCAAATCCAAAATGTACAGTGGTTACCTAGCATCTGTATAAAACGCGAAGATTTGCTTACAACAATCTGAACTTCACCGTCGCATCTGAAATAGATGTTTCTTACCTTATGTAATTTGGCATATACTGATACAAACAGCTAATGCAGGGTAGACAATAAGTTTAATGTATGAACTTAGTATATGCAGACTGTGATCACGTTGGAGACAGGTGAATGTTAGATATTTTTTAAATTTACAGTCGTTATTCACAAGATAGTTTGTCTCATTTAGAATGAAATTTGTTGCGTTTAGAATGAATTTGTTTTGAATTTGTGAACTATTAATCTGTAAAAGGTTATGTATTCTACGGTGCGTTAGCTGTTTGTCTAGTATAGATGAGTTAACAAGGTAAAACTAGCTCCCTATGACAAAAGAACATATCGATGCGTGCATGAATGGTTTATATGGGACGGTAATGCGAGAAACCCGTGCAATAGACATTAATATTGACACCAACATAAGTTTGTTATATCTCCGAGTTACCATGTCCGATCTTCATCACAAATATCACAGCACATTCTCTCATCAGCTCTCCTGACCATACTCTGAAAACTAGGTCACCATGGTCTACTTTCTCCTACAAGTATATGTATAGTTAGCCTTATTTACTTGTATAACCGGGAGATCCTTTTTTTTTTATATCACGGCCTTTCCAATGGCCTTTGATTTCTTATCTATCAGCATGTGCACATGTGCAATCATTATACATACAATTGGACTGTAGATAAGGTAACGTAGTTGTTAACATCTAAATTATCCTCCCACTCCCAAAAGAAACAATCAACATCTAGGAAAAGCTCTAAAGACTCTACACAGAATCAAGATCATGGACATTATCACAGCTAGAGACGAATACACAAATTGTTAATCCTCTACTCGTGGGAAATATTGTATTGAGCCGGGTAGACCTATTTATTTAAGTCTACAATGTGCAATGTTCTCTTACACTAGTGCTTAAAATGTTATTATACTGTTTCGAATAGAACATTTGAATATGGCAGATTAAAAAGGTATAAATAAATACATAAAAATAGTGAAATTAAATATCATGGGATACTGTTAAATACACATTTAGAAAAGCATTTAATCGGAATTTAAATTGTGTGGTGGGCGGTCATAACATATTGTACTTACACTATCCTATTTTGCATGAGATTCATCAACTTTAACGCAATGATCATATCATGTAAATATTTCTGATATTAGGAACCCAACTAAGTATAGGTATGTGTTGGCTGGTGTGATGTATACTCGCATAGACACTATTCCTACCATCGTATGTTTGATGTGATAGGCATATGCTGTGTATCATCACAACATAGCCTAATCCTATCGAGACTAGAATAGTGGGGGCGATAATAGTTTGTTTTTATGCATGTATGAGAATGTTAGAGATCTCAATGCATAAAATGGGTCTGAATTTTTACTGTTTAATGTTGAGCTACCCCGACAAACCAATTTTAAATCGCTTTAATTTTTCTACAAATTATATGTAGTAACCTTACCAGCATTATTAAATTCATATTATGTCTATACTATTACCTATTTAATCTGCCATATACACATTAATCACATTCGAAACGTAAAATGATCATAAGCACATTGTGAAGAAACATTGCAACTTGTTACGAAATAAACAAAAGTCATGTCACCAGGTCCAACAATATATCCAGTATAAGATTAACAGTGTTTGGTGATCAAGCTCAGTGAAAAGTCCGTGTAACTTTTGAAGTTCGTGTGCATTCTTTATGAGCGATTCTACGATATTGATGTGTTTTTATGGGAGTGGGAGGATACTTTAAGTTGAATACCTAGTTACCTTACTTACAGTCCAATTGTTATAAATAGATAGACAATGCATGCAGAGATATAAAAATTATAGGAATGACATGTAAATGTGCTCAGACACAACAAAATTGTATAGAGCCACGTTAAACAAAGTATAATAGACTAACATAACATATACTTTGAGAAAGTATCCATGGTGAACCTAGTGATCAGAGATAATGGATCAGATCTGATGAGAAGGTGTCTGTGAGTGAATTTTGCATGAGATCGGACATGTAATACTGAGATATAACAAAAACTATGTGGTGATTCTATATGTACTGTCTTTGCACGGGTTCTCGCACTAACCTGTCCATATTAAACCATTCATCACGCATCGATATGTCATTATGTCATTGTGTAATTTGAACATTGTTATATCACTATATGATCAAAACAGCTAACGCCACAGTAGACAATACCTTAAAATTTGTAATAGTTCACTAAATCAACAACCAATATTCCATCTAAACGTAACAAATTTAATACTATAAATGAGTCAACATTTCTTTGAATAACGACTGTAACTTTACAAAAAATCAATCTACAAATCACCTGTCTCCAACTGTACCAGTCTGCATATTAGAAAGTCATACTATAAACTTATTGTCTACCCCTGCATAGCTGTTTTGTTCAGTATAAGCCACATACAAAGGTAAGAACATCTATTTCAGATGCGACGGGATGGTCAGATTGTTGTAGCATTCTTTCGCGTTTTTACAGATTGTAGGTAACCACTGTACATTTGGGATTGAAAACTTAACGACAGTCTTGTAATTACCTATCGATTGTTTCAGCGCACTCATTTAGTAAACATTGTGTTAACGTTTGACATAATGGTCATATATGTAGTGTGTAAATAGTACAACCTCAATTTCATTCATTAGTAAAACATTGAGTTACCTTTTGACATATTGGACATATATGTAGTGTGGTAAATAGTACAAACCCATGCAAGCCTCAATTGTCATATGAAGACTAAATTCAAATATTGTTTGAACAGTTGGTGTGTGGGCATATAGTAATCGACGTCCCGTCCGTCCCTTCCGTCGGCACACATTCGTGTCCGGTCAATAATAGACATTTATGAGTGATTTTCACGTGCAAATCCAGGTCCTAGCTCCAAGTCAAGGTCACCCCTCAGACGTCAAATCATGCCATATGGCCCTACATTTGATGTTAGAGTCAGGCCAAATAAAAAATAACTAGTTTCCGGTGCCCGACCGACCTATTTTTAAGGGGCCGAACCCTAAACACATTTTATGCAAAAAATAAAAAAGAATCAATTTGTTCTGAATATTGATTTATCACATAGCTTATATCATGGAAGTGAAACATAACACCATTTTATATTTCTGTATTCCACTGGGCACTGAAAGACCTATATGCAAATTATTACCAAATTACACAACAAACTGTGAAAATATATAGGTAAGCCATATGATTTGCCTGGAATGTCATGATACATTCAGAGTTTAATGTTTTTCTTTAAGGTAAATTATGCGATGTTAATTAACTATGAAGCTAATTAGTAAAAATGCATGTTAAACAAAGGTCTAACACTGAAATAGTCTCAGGCACACGCATAATAATTGTCGCAATAACTAGCAAACAATACAGGAAACATGTGAATTAACAGATAATTGGAGAATACAACATCCACACTAAAGACAACATACTGGCACTCCATCCATAAACCACCAATATTTTGTAGAAATTAATATTATATTCTCATTCGAATAATCTACTTTTTAATGAGAAAAAATAACGTTCGGTTCCATGTTTAGATTATTCTTATGCATGCATGCGTTACAATGCCTACTTCACGAATAACCGTAGGAACATTATTGTGCATGTACATATATGTAGAAGGTGCCATAACCATGCAGATAGTTTGGACGATCAGACGTTTAAATCAAGCCTGGTGGCGTTACAGCCGGGTTTTCCAAAATGTGAAAGAAGAGTGCATGTGTGTTTGGTGAAATTATTTAAAGGACATCACACCAGCCTAATCCATCCTATAGAAATAGTGGGGGCATAATATGATTGTTTTATTCATGCATTGTTGAGAAGTATGAGAATCTCATGCAATCATTGGAGATTGTTATGTACAGTTATATTATGAGACCCGACAAAACAATTTTAAATCCGATTTAAGTTTTTCTTAAATTTATGTGTATCAGTACCAGCATTATTTAATTTCATATTTTATAGTATTTATTATTACCTTTTCTAATCTGCCATATTCAAATGTTTCTATTCGAAACAGTAATATGAACATTTAGCAATTGTAAGAAACATTGCACATTGTAGACTTATATAAAAGTATGTCACGGCCTCAATAAATATTTTTCCACAGTAGAGAATTAACAAGTTTGTGATCGTCTCTAGCTGTGAAATGTCGTGATCTTTTGATTCTGGTGTGATGTCTTTAAGAGCTTTCTAGATAGATTGTTTTTTTTGGGAGTGGAGGATACTTTAATGTTGAAAACCTAGTTACCTTACTTACAGTCCAATTGTTATAATGATTGCACATGGCAATGCTGAGATATAAAAAAATAATTGGACATGGAAAGGCCGAGATATAAAAAAAAATGTAGATGCCCGTATAACAAAGTTAAAAAGGCTAACATAACATATACTTTGGAGAAAGTAGACCATGGTGACCTAGTTTTCAGAGTATGGTCAGAGGCTGATGAGAGGAATGTGCTGTGAAATTTTGATGAAGATCGGACATGTAATACTGAGATATAACAAAAACTTATGTGGTGTTCATTATGTATGTCTTTGCACGGGTTTCTCGCATACCGT
>JAWPHD010025924.1:0-14810 GCA_037043455.1 Cyrtodaria siliqua | reverse complement strand
TAAGAACTGAATATATATATGTGTAAGAACTGAATATATATGTGTTAGAACTGAATATATATGTGTAAGAACTGAATATATATGCGTAAGATCGGAATATATGAGTGAGAACTGAATATATGCGTAAAAACTGAATATATATGTGTAAGAACTAAATATATTTGTGTAAGAACTGCATATATATGTGTAAGAGCTAAATATATATGTGTAAGAACTGAATATATATGCATTAGAACTGAATTTTTATGCGTAAGATCGGAATATATGTGTACGAACTGGACATATACGCGTAAGAATTAAATATATATGCTTAAGAACTGAATATATGTGTAAGAACTGAATATATGCGTAAAAACTGAATATATATGCGTAAGAACGGAATATATATGTGTAAGAACTGAATATATATGTATAAGAACTGAATATATATGTGTAAGAACTGAATATATATGCGTAAGAACGGAATATATATGCGTAAGAACGGAATATATATGTGTAAGAACTGAATGTATATGTGTAAGAACTGAATATATATGTGTAAGAACTGAATATATATGTTTTAGAACTGAATATATATGCGTAAGAACGGAATATATATGTGTAAGAACTGAATGTATATGTGTAAGAACTGAATATATATGTGTAAGAACTGAATATATATGTGTAAGAACTGAAAATATATGTGTAGGAACTGAATATATGCATAAGAACGGAATATATGCGTAAGAACTGAATATATATGTGTAAGAACTGAATATATATGTGTTAGAACTGAATAAATATGTGTAAGAACTGAATATATGTGTGTAAAAACTGAACATATGTGTAAGAGCTGAATATATACGTGTAAGAATTGAATATATATACGTAAGAACTGAATATATATGCGTAAGATCGGAATATATGTGTAAGAACTGAATATATGCGTAAAAACTGAATATATATGTGTAAGAACTGAATATATTTGTGTAAGAACTGCATATATATGTGTAAGAACTGAATATATATGCGTAAGAACGGAATATATATGTGTAAGAACTGAATATATATGTATAAGAACTGAATATATATGTGTAAGAACTGAATATATATGCGTAAGAACGGAATATATATGCGTAAGAAGGGAATATATATGTGTAAGAACTGAATGTATATGTGTAAGAACTGAATATATATGTGTAAGAACTGAATATATATGTTTTAGAACTGAATATATATGCGTAAGAACGGAATATATATGCGTAAGAACGGAATATATATGTGTAAGAACTGAATGTATATGTGTAAGAGCTGAATATATATGCGTAAGAACTGAATATATGCGTAAGAACTGAATATATACGTAAGAACTGAATATATATGTGTAAGAACTGAATATATTTGCGCAAGAACTGCATATATATGTGTAAGAACTGAATATATATGCGTAAGAAAGGAATATATATGTGTAAGAACTGAATATATATGTGTAAGAACTGAATATATATGTGTTAGAACTGAATATATATGTGTAAGAACTGAATATATATGTGTAAGAACTGAATATATATGTGTAAGAACTGAATATAGATGTGTAAGAGCTGAATATATATGTGTAAGAACTGAATATATATGCGTAAGAACTGAATATATATGCGTAAGATCGGAATATATGTGTAAGAACTGAACATATATGCGTAAAAATTGAATATATATGAGTAAGAACTGAATATATGCGTAAGAACTGAATATATAAGAACTGAATATATTTGTGTAAGAACTAAATGTATATATGTAAGAACTGAATATATATGTGTAAGAACTGAATATATATGTGTAAGAACTGAATATATATGTGTTAGAACGGAATATGTATGTGTAAGAACTGAATATATACGTGTTAGAACGGAAGATATATGTGTTAGAACTGAATATGTATGTGTAAGAACTGAATATATATGTGTTAGAACGGAATATATATGTGTAAGAACTGAATATATATGCGTAAGAACGGAATATATATGTGTAAGAACGGAATATATATGTGTAAGAACTGAATATATATGTGTAAGAATTGAATATATATATGTGTTAGAACTGAATATATATGTGTAAGAACTGAATGTATATGTGTAATAACTGAATATATATGTGTTAGAACTGAATATATATGTGTAAGAACTGAATATATTTGTGTAAGAACTGCATATATATGTGTAAGAACTGAATATATATGCGTAAGAACGGAATATATATTTGTAAGAACTGAATATATATGTATAAGAACTGAATATATATGTTTAAGATCGGAATATATGTGTAAGAACTGAATATATGCGTAAAAACTGAATATATATGTGTAAGAACTGAATATATTTGTGTAAGAACTGCATATATATGTGTAAGAACTGAATATATATGCGTAAAAACGGAATATATATGTGTAAGAACTGAATATATATGTATAAGAACTGAATATATATGTGTAAGAACTGAATATATATGCGTAAGAACGGAATATATATGCGTAAGAACGGAATATATATGTGTAAGAACTGAATGTATATGTGTAAGAACTGAATATATATGTGTAAGAACTGAATATATATGTTTTAGAACTGAATATATATGCGTAAGAACGGAATATATATGCGTAAGAACGGAATATATATGTGTAAGAACTGCATGTATATGTGTAAGAGCTGAATATATATGCGTAAGAACTGAATATATGCGTAAGAACTGAATATATGCTTAAGAACTGAATACATATGTGTAAGAACTGAATATATTTTTGTAAGAACTGAATATATGCGTAAGAACTGAATATATATGTGTTAGAACTGAATATATATGTGTTAGAACTGAATATATATGTGTAAGAACTGAATATATATGTGTAAGAACTGAATATATATGTGTAAGAACTGAATATAGATGTGTAAGAGCTGAATATATATGTGTAAGAACTGAATATATATGCGTAAGAACTGAATATATATGCGTAAGATCGGAATATATGTGTAAGAACTGAACATATATGCGTAAAAATTGAATATATATGCGTAAGAACTGAATATATGCGTAAGAACTGAATATATATGTGTAAGAACTGAATATATTTGTGTAAGAACTGCATGTATATATGTAAGAACTGAATATATATGTGTAAGAACTGAATATATATGTGTAAGAACTGAATATATATGTGTTAGAACGGAATATGTATGTGTAAGAACTGAATATATACGTGTTAGAACGGAAGATATATGTGTTAGAACTGAATATGTATGTGTAAGAACTGAATATATATGTGTTAGAACGGAATATATATGTGTAAGAACTGAATATATATGCGTAAGAACGGAATATATATGTGTAAGAACGGAATATATATGTGTAAGAACTGAATATATATGTGTAAGAATTGAATATATATGTGTTAGAACTGAATATATATGTGTAAGAACTGAATATATATGTGTAAGAACTGAATATATATGTGTAAGAGCTGAATATATATGTGTAAGAACTGAATATATATGCGTAAGAATTGAATATATATGCGTAAGAACTGAATATATGCGTAAGAACTGAATATATGCTTAAGAACTGAATATATATGTGTAAGAACTGAATATATTTTTGTAAGAACTGAATATATGCGTCAGAACTGAATATATATGTGTAAGAACTGAATATATTTTTGTAAGAACTGCAAATATATGTGTAAGAACTGAATATATATGCGTAAGAACGGAATATATATGTGTAAGAACTGAATATATATGTGTAAGAACTAAATATATATGTGTAAGAACTGAAAATATATGTATAATAACTGAATATATATGTGTAAGAACTAAATATATATGTGTAAGAACTGCATATATATGTGTAAGAACTGAATATATATGCGTAAGAACTGAATATATATGTGTAAGAACTGAATATATATGTGTAAGAACTGAATATATGTGTAAGAACTGAATATATGCGTAAGAACTGAATATATGCTTAAGAACTGAATACATATGTGTAAGAACTGAATATATTTTTGTAAGAACTGAATATATGCGTAATAACTGAATATATATGTGTTAGAACTGAATATGTATGTGTAAGAACTGAATATATATGTGTTAGAACGGAATATATATGTGTAAGAACTGAATATATATGCGTAAGAACGGAATATATATGTGTAAGAACGGAATATATATGTGTAAGAACTGAATATATATGTGTAAGAATTGAATATATATGTGTTAGAACTGAATATATATGTGTAAGAACTGAATATATATGTGTAAGAACTGAATATATATGTGTAAGAGCTGAATATATATGTGTAAGAACTGAATATATATGCGTAAGAATTGAATATATATGCGTAAGAACTGAATATATGCGTAAGAACTGAATATATGCTTAAGAACTGAATACATATGTGTAAGAACTGAATATATTTTTGTAAGAACTGAATATATGCGTAAGAACTGAATATATATGTGTAAGAACTGAATATATTTTTGTAAGAACTGCAAATATATGTGTAAGAACTGAATATATATGCGTAAGAACGGAATATATATGTGTAAGAACTGAATATATATGTGTAAGAACTAAATATATATGTGTAAGAACTGAATATATATGTATAATAACTGAATATATATGTGTAAGAACTAAATATATATGTGTAAGAACTGCATATATATGTGTAAGAACTGAATATATATGCGTAAGAACTGAATATATATGTGTAAGAACTGAATATATATGTGTAAGAACTGAATATATTTGTGTAAGAACTGCATATATATGTGTAAGAACTGAATATATATGCGTAAGAACTGAATATATGCGTAAGAACTGAATATATGCGTAAGAACTGAATATATATGTGTAAGAACTGAATATATTTGTGCAAGAACTGCATATATATGTGTAAGAACTGAATATATATGCGTAAGAAAGGAATATATATGTGTAAGAACTGAATATATATGTGTAAGAACTGAATATATATGTGTTAGAACTGAATATATATGTGTAAGAACTGAATATATATGTGTAAGAACTGAATATATATGTGTAAGAACTGAATATATATGTGTAAGAGCTGAATATATATGTGTAAGAACTGAATATATATGCGTAAGAACTGAATATATATGCGTAAGATCGGAATATATGTGTAAGAACTGAACATATATGCGTAAAAATTGAATATATATGCGTAAGAACTGAATATATGCGTAAGAACTGAATATATGCGTAAGAACTGAATATATATGTGTAAGAACTGAATATATTTGTGTAAGAACTGCATATATGTGTAAGAACTGAATATATATGTGTAAGAACTGAATATATGTGTAAGAACTGAATATATATGTGATAGAACTGAATATATATGTGTTAGAACTGAATATATATGTGTAAGAACTGAATATATATGTGTTAGAACAGAATATATATGTGTAAGAACTGAATATATATGTGTTAGAACGGAATATATATGTGTAAGAACTGAATATATATGCGTAAGAACGGAATATATATGTGTAAGAACGGAATATATATGTGTAAGAACTGAATATATATGTGTTAGAACTGTATATATATGTGTAAGAACTGAATATATATGTGTAAGAACTGAATATATTTGTGTAAGAACTGCATATATATGTGTAAGAACTGAATATATATGCGTAAGAACGGAATATATATGTGGAAGAACTGAATATATATGTATAAGAACTGAATATATGTGTAAGAACTGAATATATATGTGTAAGAACAGCATATATATGTGTAAGAACTGAATATATTTGCGAAAGAACTGAATATATATGTGTAAGAACTGAATATATATGTATAAGAACTGAATATATATGTGTTAGAACGGAATATATATGTGTAAGAACTGAATATATATGTGTAAGAATTGAATATATATGTGTTAGAACGGAATATATATGCGTAAGAACTGAATATATATGTGTAAGAACTGAATATATATGTGTAGAAATGAATATATATGTGTAAGAACGGAATATATATGTGTTAGAACAGAATATATATTTGTAAGAACTGAATATATATGTGTAAGAACTGAATATATATGTGTAAGAACAGAATATATATGTGTAAGAACTGAATATATATGTGTTAGAACGGAATATATATGCGTAAGAACGGAATATATATGTGTAAGAACTGAATATATATGTGTAAGAACTGAATATATATATGCGTAAGAACTAAATATATATGCGTAAGAACTGAATATATATGCGTAAGAACTGAATATATATGTGTAAGAACTGAATATATATGCGTAAGAACTGAATATATATGCGTAAGAACGGAATATATTTGTGTAAGAACTGCATATATATGTGTAAGAACTGAATATATATGTGTTAGAACGGAATATATATGTGTAAGAACTGAATATATATGTGTAAGAACTGAATATATATGTGTAAGAACTGAATATATATGCGTAAGAGCTGAATATATATGTGTAAGAACTGAATATATATGCGTAAGAACTGAATATATATGCGTAAGATCGGAATATATGTGTAAGAACTGAACATATATGCGTAAAAATTAAATATATTTGCGAAAGAACTGAATATATATGTGTAAGAACTGAATATATATGTATAAGAACTGAATATATATGTGTTAGAACGGAATATATATGTGTAAGAACTGAATATATATGTGTAAGAATTGAATATATATGTGTTAGAACGGAATATATATGCGTAAGAACTGAATATATATGTGTTAGAACGGAATATATATGCGTAAGAACGGAATATATATGTGTAAGAACTGAATATATATGTGTAAGAACTGAATATATATATGCGTAAGAACTAAATATATATGCGTAAGAACTGAATATATATGCGTAAGAACTGAATATATATGTGTAAGAACTGAATATATATGCTTAAGAACTGAATATATATGCGTAAGAACGGAATATATTTGTGTAAGAACTGCATATATATGTGTAAGAACTGAATATATATGTGTTAGAACGGAATATATATGTGTAAGAACTGAATATATATGTGTAAGAACTGAATATATATGTGTAAGAACTGAATATATATGCGTAAGAGCTGAATATATATGTGTAAGAACTGAATATATATGCGTAAGAACTGAATATATATGCGTAAGATCGGAATATATGTGTAAGAACTGAACATATATGCGTAAAAATTAAATATATATGCGTAAGAACTGAATATATGCGTAAGAACTGAATATATGCGTAAGAACTGAATATATATGTGTAAGGACTGAATATATTTGTGTAAGAACTGCATATATATGTGTAAGAACTGAATATATATGTGTAAGAACTGAATATATATGTGTTAGAACAGAATATATATGTGTAAGAACTGAATATATATGTGTTAGAACGGAATATATATGCGTAAGAACGGAATATATATGTGTAAGAACTGAATATATATGTGTAAGAACTGAATATATATATGCGTAAGAACTAAATATATATGCGTAAGAACTGAATATATATGCGTAAGAACTGAATATATATGTGTAAGAACTGAATATATATGTGTAAGAACTGAATATATATGTGTTAGAACTGAATATATATGTGTAAGAACTGAATATATATGTGTAAGAACTGAATATATATGTGTAAGAACTGAATATATATGTGTAAGAGCTGAATATATATGTGTAAGAACTGAATATATATGCGTAAGAACTGAATATATATGCGTAAGATTGGAATATATGTGTAAGAACTGAACATATATGCGTAAGAATTGAATATATATGCGTAAGAACTGAATATATGCGTAAGAACTGAGTATATGCGTAAGAACTGAATATATATGTGTAAAAACTGAATATCTTTGTGTAAGAACTTCATATATATGTGTAACAACTGCATATATATGTGTAAGAACTGAATATATATGTGTAAGAACTGAATATATATGTGTAAGAACTGAATATATATGTGTTAGAACGGAATATGTTTGTGTAAGAACTGAATATATATGTGTTAGAACGGAATATATATGTGTAAGAACTGAATATATATGCGTAAGAACGGAATATATATGTGTAAGAACGGAATATATATGTGTAAGAACTGAATATATATGTGTAAGAACTGAATATATATGTGTAAGAACTGAATATATATGTGTTAGAACTGAATATATATGTGTAAGAACTGAATATTTATGTGTAAGAACTGAATATATATGTGTAAGAACTGAATATATATGCGTAAGAACGGAATATATATGTGTAAGAACGGAATATATATGTGTAAGAACTGAATATATATGTGTTAGAACTGTATATATATGTGTAAGAACTGAATATATATGTGTAAGAACTGAATATATTTGTGTAAGAACTGCATATATATGTGTAAGAACTGAATATATATGCGTAAGAACGGAATATATATGTGGAAGAACTGAATATATATGTATAAGAACTGAATATATGTGTAAGAACTGAATATATATGTGTAAGAACAGCATATATATGTGTAAGAACTGAATATATTTGCGAAAGAACTGAATATATATGTGTAAGAACTGAATATATATGTATAAGAACTGAATATATATGTGTTAGAACGGAATATATATGTGTAAGAACTGAATATATATGTGTAAGAATTGAATATATATGTGTTAGAACGGAATATATATGCGTAAGAACTGAATATATATGTGTAAGAACTGAATATATATGTGTAGAAATGAATATATATGTGTAAGAACGGAATATATATGTGTTAGAACAGAATATATATGTGTAAGAACTGAATATATATGTGTAAGAACTGAATATATATGTGTAAGAACAGAATATATATGTGTAAGAACTGAATATATATGTGTTAGAACGGAATATATATGCGTAAGAACGGAATATATATGTGTAAGAACTGAATATATATGTGTAAGAACTGAATATATATATGCGTAAGAACTAAATATATATGCGTAAGAACTGAATATATATGCGTAAGAACTGAATATATATGTGTAAGAACTGAATATATATGCGTAAGAACTGAATATATATGCGTAAGAACGGAATATATTTGTGTAAGAACTGCATATATATGTGTAAGAACTGAATATATATGTGTTAGAACGGAATATATATGTGTAAGAACTGAATATATATGTGTAAGAACTGAATATATATGTGTAAGAACTGAATATATATGCGTACGAGCTGAATATATATGTGTAAGAACTGAATATATATGCGTAAGAACTGAATATATATGCGTAAGATCGGAATATATGTGTAAGAACTGAACATATATGCGTAAAAATTAAATATATATGCGTAAGAACTGAATATATGCGTAAGAACTGAATATATGCGTAAGAACTGAATATATATGTGTAAGGACTGAATATATTTGTGTAAGAACTGCATATATATGTGTAAGAACTGAATATATATGTGTAAGAACTGAATATATATGTGTTAGAACAGAATATATATGTGTAAGAACTGAATATATATGTGTTAGAACGGAATATATATGCGTAAGAACGGAATATATATGTGTAAGAACTGAATATATATGTGTAAGAACTGAATATATATATGCGTAAGAACTAAATATATATGCGTAAGAACTGAATATATATGCGTAAGAACTGAATATATATGTGTAAGAACTGAATATATATGCGTAAGAACTGAATATATATGCGTAAGAACGGAATATATTTGTGTAAGAACTGAATATATATGTGTAAGAACTGAATATATATGTGTTAGAACGGAATATATATGTGTAAGAACTGAATATATATGAGTAAGAACGGAATATATATGTGTAAGAACTGAATATATATGTGTAAGAACTGAATATATATGTGTTAGAACTGAATATATATGTGTAAGAACTGAATATATATGTGTAAGAACTGAATATATATGTGTTAGAACAGAATATATATGTGTAAGAACTGAATATATATGTGTTAGAACGGAATATATATGTGTAAGAACTGAATATATATGCGTAAGAACGGAATATATATGTGTAAGAACGGAATATATATGTGTAAGAACTGAATATATATGTGTAAGAACTGAATATATATGTGTTAGAACTGTATATATATGTGTAAGAACTGAATATATATGTGTAAGAACTGAATATATTTGTGTAAGAACTGCATATATATGTGTAAGAACTGAATATATATGCGTAAGAACGGAATATATATGTGTAAGAACTGAATATATATGTATAAGAACTGAATATATTTGTAAGAACTGAATATATATGTGTAAGAACTGCATATATATGTGTAAGAACTGAATATATTTGCGTAAGAACTGAATATATATGTGTAAGAACTGAATATATATGTATAAGAACTGAATATATATGTGTAAGAACGGAATATATATGTGTAAGAACTGAATATATATGTGTAAGAACTGAATATATATGTGTTAGAACGGAATATATATGCGTAAGAACTGAATATATATGTGTAAGAACTGAATATATATGTGTAGAACTGAATATATATGTGTAAGAACTGAATATATATGTGTTAGAACAGAATATATATGTGTAAGAACTGAATATATATGTGTTAGAACGGAATACATATGTGTAAGAACTGAAAATAGATGCGTAAGAACGGAATATATATGTGTAAGTACGGAATATATATGTGTAAGAACTGAATATATATGTATAAGAACTGAATATATGTGTAAGAATTGAATATATATGTGTTAGAACTGCATATATATGTGTAAGAACTGAATATATATGCGTAAGAACTGAATATATGTGTAAGAACTGAATATATATGTATAAGAACTGTATATATATGTGTAAGAACTGAATATATATGTGTAAGAACTGAATATATTTGTGTAAGAACTGCATATATATGTGTAAGAACTGAATATATATGCGTAAGAAAGGAATATATATGTGTAAGAACTGAATATATATGTGTAAGAACTGAATATATATGTGTTAGAACTGAATATATATGTGTAAGAACTGAATATATATGTGTAAGAACTGAATATATATGTGTAAGAACTGAATATATATGTGTAAGAGCTGAATATATATGTGTAAGAACTGAATATATATGCGTAAGAACTGAATATATATGCGTAAGATTGGAAAATATGTGTAAGAACTGAACATATATGCGTAAGAATTGAATATATATGCGTAAGAACTGAATATATGCGTAAGAACTGAATATATGCGTAAGAACTGAATATATATGTGTAAAAACTGAATATATTTGTGTAAGAACTTCATATATATGTGTAACAACTGCATATATATGTGTAAGAACTGAATATATATGTGTAAGAACTGAATATATATGTGTAAGAACTGAATATATATGTGTTAGAACGGAATATGTTTGTGTAAGAACTGAATATATATGTGTTAGAACGGAATATATATGTGTAAGAACTGAATATATATGCGTAAGAACGGAATATATATGTGTAAGAACGGAAAATATATGTGTAAGAACTGAATATATATGTGTAAGAACTGAATATATATGTGTAAGAACTGAATATATATGTGTTAGAACTGAATATATATGTGTAAGAACTGAATACTTATGTATAAGAACTGAATATATATGTGTAAGATCTGAATATATATGTGTAAGAACTGAATATATATGCGTAAGATCGGAATATATGTGTAAGAACTGAACATATATGCGTAAGAATTGAATATATATGCGTAAGAACTGAATATATGCGTAAGAACTGAATATATGCGTAAGAACTGAATATATATGTGTAAGAACTGAATATATTTTTGTAAGAACTGCATATATATGTGTAAGAACTGAATATATATGCGTAAGAACGGAATATATATGTGTAAGAACTGAATATATATGTGTAATAACTGAATATATATATGTAAGAACTGAATATAAATGTATAAGAACTGAATGTATATGTGTAAGAACTAAATATATATGTGTAAGAACTGCATATATATGTGTAAGAACTGAATATATATGTATAAGAACTGAATATATATGTGTAAGAACTGAATATATATGTGTAAGAACTGCATATATATGTGTAAGAACTGAATATATATGCGTAAGAACTGAATATATATGTGTAAGAACTGAATATATATGTGTAAGAACTGAATATATATGCGTAAGAATGGAATATATATTAAGAACCTGAATATATATGTGTAAGAACTGAATATATTTGTGTAAGAACTGCATATATATGTGTAAGAACTGAATATATATTGTGTAAGAACTGAATATATATGTGTAAGAACTGAATATAAATGTGTTACAACGGAATATGTATGTGTAAGAACTGAATATATATGTGTTAGAACGGAATATATATGTGTAAGAACTGAATATGTGTAATAACTGAATATATATGTGTTAGAACGGAATATATATGTGTAAAAACTGAATATATATGTGTATTAACTGAATATATCGGCGTAAGAGCTAAATATATATGTGTAAGAACTGAATATATATGCGTAAGAACTGAATATATATGCGCAAGAACTGAATATATGCGTAAGAACTGAATATATGCGTAAGAACTGAATATATGCGTAAGAACTGAATATATTTGTGTAAGAACTGCATATATATGTTGTAAGAACTGAATATATATGCGTAAGAACGGAATATATATGTGTAAGAACTGAATATATATGTGTAAGAACTGAATATATATATGCGTAAGAACTAAATATATATGCGTAAGAACTGAATATATATGCGTAAGAACTGAATATATATGTGTAAGAACTGAATATATATGCGTAAGAACTGAATATATATGGCGTAAGAACGGAATATATTTGTGTAAGAACTGAATATATATGTGTAAGAACTGAATATATATGTGTTAGAACGGAATATATATGTGTAAGAACTGAATATATATGCGTAAGAACGGAATATATATGTGTAAGAACTGAATATATATGTGTAAGAACTGAATATATATGTGTTAGAACTGAATATATATGTGTAAGAACTGAATATATATGTGTAAGAACTGAATATATATGTGTTAGAACAGAATATATATGTGTAAGAACTGAATATATATGTGTTAGAACGGAATATATATGTGTAAGAACTGAATATATATGCGTAAGAACTGAATATATATGTGTAAGAACGGAATATATATGTGTAAGAACTGAATATATATGTGTAAGAACTGAATATATATGTGTTAGAACTGTATATATATGTGTAAGAACTGAATATATATGTGTAAGAACTGAATATATTTGTGTAAGAACTGCATATATATGTGTAAGAACTGAATATATATGCGTAAGAACGGAATATATATGTGTAAGAACTGAATATATATGTATAAGAACTGAATATATTTGTAAGAACTGAATATATATGTGTAAGAACTGCATATATATGTGTAAGATCTGAATATATTTGCGTAAGAACTGAATATATATGTGTAAGAACTGAATATATATGTATAAGAACTGAATATATATTGTGTAAGAACGGGAATATATATGTGTAAAGAACTGAAAATAGATGCGTAAGACGGAATATATATGTGTAAGTACGGAATATATATGTGTAAGAAATGAATATATATGTATAAGAACTGAATATATGTGTAAGAATTCGAATATATATGTGTTAGAACTGCATATATATGTGTAAGAACTGAATATATATGCGTAAGAACTGAATATATGTGTAAAGAACTGAATATTATATGTATAAGAACTGAATATATTATGTGTAAGAACTGAATATATATGTGTAAGAACTGAATATATTTTGTGTAAGAACTGCATATATATGTGTAAGAACTGAATATATATGCTCAAGAAAGGAATATATATGTGTAAGAACTGAATATATATGTGTAAGAACTGAATATATATGTGTTAGAACTGAATATATATGTGTAAGAACTGAATATATATGTGTAAGAACTGAATATATATGTGTAAGAACTGAATATATATGTGTAAGAGCTGAATATATATGTGTAAGAAATGAATATATTATGCGTAAGAACTGAATATATATGCGTAAGATTGGAATATGTGTGTAAGAACTGAACATATATGCGTAAGAATTGAATATATATGCGTAAGAACTGAATATATGCGTAAGAACTGAATATATATGTGTAAAAACTGAATATATTTGTGTAAGAACTTCATATATATGTGTAACAACTGCATATATATGTGTAAGAACTGAATATATATGTGTAAGAACTGAATATATATGTGTAAGAACTGAATATATATGTGTTAGAATGGAATATGTTTGTGTAAGAACTGAATATATATGTGTTAGAACGGAATATATATGTGTAAGAACTGAATATATATGCGTAAGAACGGAATATATATGTGTAAGAACGGAATATATATGTGTAAGAACTGAATATATATGTGTAAGAACTGAATATATATGTGTAAGAACTGAATATATATGTGTTAGAACTGAATATATATGTGTAAAGAACTGAATATTTATGTGTAAGAACTGAATATATATGTGTAAGATCTGAATATATATGTGTAAGAACTGAATATATATGCGTTAAGATCGGAATATATGTGTACGAACTGAACATATATGCGTAAGAATTGAATATATATGCGTAAGAACTGAATATATGCGTAAGAACTGAATATATGCGTAAGAACTGAATATATATGTGTAAGAACTGAATATATTTTTGTAAGA
>JAWPHD010025923.1:0-14814 GCA_037043455.1 Cyrtodaria siliqua | reverse complement strand
CAATTAGCTTATTTATCGCGAAAAAATGGAATACGCGCTTAATTAAATACCCCTTGCTGGAGAACAGGTAAGTGCTGGCGAGAGACACACGCTGCTAGATAGGCCTACTAACAATATGTGTAGATACAGTAGACTTGGCCTACTTCAACGCAAAATTTCAAAATGAACTTATTATTTAAAGATTATTTTTTCACATTTCGAAATGATTTCGTAATTCTGACCTAGCTAACTGCTTTCTGGAAAGGGGCGATTAGGGAACTTATTATAATGTTAATGCATAGTCATTATCTTAATCTTAATAACAATAATTGTAAATTTATTTTAAATATTAGTCACTTACCCATGTGAGAAATAGGAGCAAAATCTCTTCTTTTTTTTATCGTAAGTCGTGATATTTGCTGCGCTATTTCCCCCAAGAGTGCCTCGATTTGCTTGAGTAAACTGACGTCACGGACACCACAGTTTTATTTATGGATTAGTTACGGCTTGAAGTAGAGCTTGAAGAGTAACATCCGGGCATTCATCGACTCTTTTGCAAGGAAAATGGCGTCCACAGCAGGTAGCAGATCAACGGCCGTAGATACTACAGTTTCAGGGCCTCAAAATGCAACAATGGCCCAGAGATTTTCGGATTTTGGATCGTTTTTATATAATTCAGAAGATGGAACCGTTATGGGCCGCTCAGGAAAGAATTGGGGTATGTACGGTTGTTTCATCGAAAATTTATTTGCCGGTCGATTTTGACCCACGCATCAGTTCATATTCACATTTGTCCTTATAATTATTTTAAATTCGATATTGTTTCAGTTCTAAAGAACATTTAAGTAACATTTACATCATATGTGCTACTTTCAGTCACCCGCTTTGCTTACATTTTATAATCTCTGTCAGTTTGTGGCTTTTCGTTCTCTAATCCGAAGCGCGGAAGCAGTCAAAAATATTATTTAATGTTTAATAGAGCATATTAACACATGTGTATGTTGCTTTATAGATTTTGTATTGTAAATTTATAAAATATGGTTTGTCCATCATGTTTAAATTAAAATGGACACCATTTGCATATATAAGTAAGAGTTGATGATAAGAACAATGGACAATTATAGGTCACCTTGAATAATGTGCTCTGGGCTATATACAGACTACAGTACAACATACTTAAAGCTGAAGCATAATAATTAATTAATAGGACCTGTGTATATAATGTTACTGTATAATAATTCAAGGTGAATTGTTGTATTTTAAAATATACTGAAAGGAAAAAGAAATGTAGGGTGCTTATTTCTGCTATATATTGCATATACTGCACACTTAATTCCAGATATAACCCAAGATGTTTTGTAAAAAAAAATATGCAGTTAGAGAAAGAACACAACTGTGATGTTGTAGACGTTTTAATCACAGTACACGTTGTAGCAAGAAATTCATAAATGTTGAAGTTCCTCTTTGAAAAATTGAGCCGGTTTGTACTGTATATAATGTTCAGTGATTGCAACATTTAAAGCCTAAGTTTGCTCACCTGCTTGAGCCAAATGCGCATTATGTCGATAATGCAACTTTAAAGGGGTAACCATTTGTGTGTTCAGTGCTGTTTATACCCTCTTTCTAAAAGGACAGACCTAATGTCGCCCTGTACCATTCGATTAGCAGTAGCATATTAAATATACAATACATAGCAGAAATATGCACCCTGCGTTTCTTTTTCCTTTCAGTATACATTCAATAATGTTTTGCAACTATATTCAACATGTTCCAAAGGTACAGTAGTGTTAAAAAAATTCATGATTCATGAATGTGTGTGAAATGTCTTCACACTTTTTTTCTATCAATCTGTTGACTTTACACTCTAACAGGTTCAAATCACAATTTAAATGATAATTGTTCATAATGTACTAATTTTGTCAATTTGGCGATGAAAAATCCGCAATTCTATCTAGGGTTCTTTTCCCCAAAGTACCTGTAAAAGCCCAGGCATATGGTCCTCGATCAAGTTTGTTCGGTTGTGACCATGAGGTCAAATTTAGGTCCAATTTGGCCTTAGAGGTCACATGTTTTTCATAGACTTGTATAGCGAAAAACCTTCAGAGATCTGGTTTTTTTTACAAATAGGGGAAGGCGTCCAGGCCCTTTCAGAGGGGAAAAACATGTGATTTTTTCGATTTAGGGGGAAAATTGCGTGCATTTTCTTGCGATAATTTTGCCAGTTGTGCAACATCGCTGATAAAAGTTCACAAAATATACCGGAAACCACAACAGTTATACACTGACTGAGAATTAACAGATGGTTACAAGCATCCAAACTGTATTGACCCCAGGCCTGGGGACGGGCATAGTTACTGGGTTATACATGTAACTTGGAAACCATTGAGATCCTCACCATCTATTCTAAAATTGGGCATGCACAGGCGGATACAACCAGCATCGACACTGGGATCTGTCTCTAGCCCATGGGTCATATATCTCCACCTTATAACCATACATACTCTTTCAGGGCCTTTTTACCCTTCTTTATAGACACCGATATACGGCATATCGGCCAGACATCTAATTATCACAGTGTTTATTGAAATCCGCGGTCAAATTGTTGTGTGCAAGAAAGACGCCACCCCCTGTTCCGCCTCTTGCTGTCAATCAACTAGATTATGTCCCCGCGCCCAATATTATCATATATTTAATTGCGCTATCAAGCCGGGTAATAACATATTTTTAGGCCTTTAGCCAGATTTGGCGAAAGGGTTTAAAATCCTAGCGCTTGCCTAGTGCGAGGTTTACATTGAAATAACAGGGCAATCAAAACTAGATTTTATGAATCACTTCGGATTTTCATTGTAGCATCGCTGAAGTTCATGACAAAATCCTAGATAGTCGGCAATTACCGTCATTCTTCGGGATCCCTTTACTGTTTTTCTCTTCTATAACTGTTTGTGCAAGTGAATGTATACATCACTTTTCACCAATTTATTACGACTTTTCCACCAAAACTTGGAAAATCAAATGCCCACACACACACACAAGGAAGGATAGGGCCCCACCCCCAGTTTCGGAAAATAAGCCTGGATTTTATGTGTATGGACAGACCGATGCACCATCCAGCCCCGAGGACATCACCCCTGGGTCTTAACTTGGAAACTGTTGAGATCCTCTCTGGCTCCCTATACACTTAGGCCTTAACAATATTTCAACCCTACCTACCTACTGGCATGACCAGGCAGATACAATCATCAGCATTTGCACCGAGGACCATCACCACCCCTTGAGACATAGTCCCAGTCTGGGCCCTGTGTCATAACTTGGAAACCATTGAGATCTCCAATCTATAACGATATATACATTTTCTTGGACACTTTTAGACAGGCACCAGTGTTTGTGATGTTACGCCATCGACTGTGTGATCTCATTCTGAATGAAAATATAAGCTTGTTTGGCAATTTTTTCATGTTTGCGAAGATCATCCGATAAGCAATTCAGGATAATAATTTTGGTCTCGTGTTATTTGTGAAGTAATGTTATTGCGCATTAAATTTTACTGTTTGTATACTGAACCAAACAGACCAGACCTGTACAATTTTTACAAAGACAACTAGTCCTGCAGGACTAGTGAAAAAAAGTCCACTTGGCCCTTATCAACTTTGTACTCGCCCCCAATTTTAAACTGGAATCGCCTTCATATTTTTGCTTAACGCTAGTGCTAGACAAGGTCAATCAAGAACACTTTATTTAGGTAAACAAACTGCATGTAACATCATCAAAGGATAAAATAAATGACTAGATCCCATCTAAGGTATGACTAGCTGGCCCACTTAATAATTATGAAAGGCACGTACAATAAGATATGACATCATTTTAACATTTCAAAAGCAACTGTTTATGTAAGTCACTGTGATAATAGAACTGTTTATCCTCCAGTCTTTTCTCCTGCAAAACACACTAGCATTTGGTACTATCATACTGCTTATATTACAGTTTTAATTTATGCAGTTGTCTATTCACTTTCTCTATTTGTATTTTTTCGTCATCTCCACCAACTCACCGACAAAAACATTCTATAGACCTGTCTATTTTCTCGACATTTTTACGGGTAATGTCGTCATATCAAGTATAATGGTTCGGTTACAGTGTTTTATTGATAAAAACTACTAGTTTAGTATTGGATAATTCGATCACGACACAGTCTACGAACTTCGGAAATCTCGGCTTTATACCCTATCACCAAAGTAACCATGGGTAACCAATATTTTCATGTATTTGAGTGTTATTTATTTTGTTTAAGCAAACGCTTTGTGGAATTTCTTTGCCGGAATAAAAGAAAACAATAAAGACTTGATTTATTTTGTTACTAATATCAAAAGTCACTCCTCCATAAGGACGACCAGAAGGAAATATCCACTCGGCCGGCCTGACAAGTCACTCGTCATGACGAGTGGAATTTTTACAGGCCGGAATACTATGAACTTATTATATGCCGACTGGTACCTTTAGAGACAGGTGGTTTGAAAGATTTTTTAAATTTCCAGTCATCGATTTTCCAGTCAGATTCCGAACGCTATTAAAAAATAATTTTAATTGCAACTGTTCACACTGTAAAAAAACAGCATGCCACTACCAGATTTTTAAGTATCAATATTGCTGTGTGTCCCTTTAAGACTTGTGAGAACGTGTGAATGTTTTATGCATAATGCATTATTTGTGCCGCCTAAATAGAGGTACTGTGCAAATATACAGGTATTGTCACTTCTGCTTTAATTCACAATATTCAGGGTTTCCAGTCTGTACAATTGATAGAATTCAAATTTATCAAAAGATATTTTACCCATGTTCATGGGACTTTTGAAATTGTAAGGTCGGTTATTACCCGTAAATACGTTTTAAGCACTGTTTACGCACTATTTAATTTAAAACTTCAAAGGTAACTTTCTAATATAAGTTGTAATGAAAAAAGATATGCATCTGCTCATCCTAAAGATCATTTTTACCACAAGATGTTCTTTACACTTGTTGGGGTATATAACTTATTGATTTTAACGTGCTTTCTTTTTAGTTAGTGGTGGTAAAATAATTGTGTATACATGTACCTTCCAAAATATTCATTACAGTATCCCTTAAAGGGGTTGATGCACCTTTATTTTTCATGGCATTTTGATAATTCTTTCAGTTTTTTTCAAGTTTTTCAGAGCCCTTTAAAATAAACCATGTTTGAAAATAGTGCATCAACCCCTTATATATGAACTTACATGTAATGGACATATTTAAAATAAGATATATAAATCACATTCGCCCCTAGGGACACCTGTTATTGAGGTAACATGACCCCCTTAGGTCAATGAAAATAAACTTGTAATATTATACATCTCCATTGTTAAAGAGTGAACAATATATGTACAGTATATACCTGCATACAAGTTGATTTGTTAGAAATGACACAATAATTTTTTTACAATTTAAAGACATATTTCGAGCCTATTGTATTTGTGGGGGAGAGAATTTCTATAGGTAACTGTAGATCACTGTTAGCCATACAATTTCATGAGCAAAGTGTGATATTCAGTTTTTCTTCAGATTATGAGGCACATCCAATTAAGCATTTGTGAGCAGTACACACAACACATTAAAGAATGTTGTATATTTATTGTGTTGTGCTCTGATTTTTGGTCTAAAAACAATTAAGAAATACCAGATAAGTTTTGTATTCAAAAGCTAAATTATAAACATAAATTTTTTCATTAAAGTAAATTACAATGTGTTGTTATAAAGCTATTCTTACCCTCAATACAAATAAAAAAACTAAGAGTGGCCCTCATTTTATATTCCTGAGTTGATCAGCCATGAAGCGTGCTGGCTGTAGTAAATATTCAAGCTTCTCATGCTTTTTCACTGACCAAGTAGCATTGGGAAATGTATCTTTAAATGCTTTGATCTGGACTGCCTTCAAGTGCCTTAATTTATTCAATATCTTACGGATGGTGGGAGGTACACAGTACTGCCTTTTCCACGTACCTAGGGAAAATGGGTTGACGTGCATCTACCACAAAAATAGACCATCATACAGTACTCATATGACCTTACAAGTGCTGAAGTAGGGTGTAAAACACCTTTGAAAACATCAATATTTCCATTTATAAGTCCTAGAGTTTAGACCTCTGTTATTTCTTATGCTAATTGGAGGCAGAGGAGGCAAAAGGTTGCATTGCTGTTGTTTGCATAGTTTTGAGACAACATAAGTTTGCTTGCTGTCTCATTAATAAGAAGATAATAAATTCATTCGTAATATTTTATTTAGTAAATAATTCAATTTCAGTAATATTCACAATCCAGATAACGCAGGTCCCATTCACTAAAGGGGAACATAACACAGGTGGGTGTCAGTAAAAAAAATACCACTTGACCTAATCCAGTTATCATTACTCAAACATTCTGTTTCATGAACCATTATCTTCTATGTGCTTGGTAAAAGTTTGAAGCTTTATACAAGTGACTTCTTGTTGACTAAGATTTATAGCTTTCATGTTTGACTTACCTTAAAGGTCATTTTCGTAACAATGATGATCGTCTTGGACTGCTGGTCATGCATCATTTTGGTGTTTCTGACAATTTTAGTACATGCAGTAGCAAACCAGTATTGTTTATAATGATGAACCAATGGTTATGTCTGTATCATAAATCTAGAAAGCCTCTTGGTGGAGTGATAAATTCACAAGCCAGTGACTGGTACATTTGTGCTAGTGAAACATTTTGGGATCACTTGAGACCCAGGGTGGGACCTTTTTAACCTATTTAAGTGGGTCATATATTGCAATATTTTTTTGTTTAAGGTGGCAAAGTTTGTAAATTGTTTGTTAAAATCAATGCTCAACTCTATTCTTGATGGATACATTTTAAAAAAACATTCACATATAAATAACAAAAATCACTTTTTCCCCAATTTTAACAATCTCTCGCTTCTTTTTGCCAAAATCGACTATTCTTATTTTTCTCGAAAACACCTCAAATGTTTTTTGTTCAAATGCTTGATTCAGTAATGTTGGAGAGCAATTGTTTAAATATTGATTTTAGAATGATCAGCTGTCAGTTTTACATTGGCTTATTGACTGTTAACCCTACCTAAATAGAGTTAACTTCCAAAGCTGTTTTGCTTAAAAGAAAATGTGATAAACATTTCATATTCTCGAGAAATTGGCTGCAAGCACTTGTTCTGAAATTTGTTCAAACCCTGACTGCTCAGAAATTGATGGTACTTGATATGAAGCATGATTGTTTCTTCATTCATGGTAAAACACTGCTGGTTTGCATCCCACTGGGAGCTTGACTTGTGAGAAGGTGCCGATTCTTACGGATAGCGGTATACAGTACTGGTTCTACCCAGGAAAAAAGGGGGTGGTCTGTCTCCACAAAGAAGGAGATACAATAGTTTTGCACTGAACCCTGGATATATAGCTTAAAATGTGCTGAAAATGATATAAAACACCATTCAACCTTCTTCAGCCGAGACATTTTCCATCTGACCTGAAAATTTAATGTGTTCACCATAATAGAACTGGCCGGCTTGCGGCAACAGGCACCTGGTCCTGGTCACAGAATATGACTGGCTGGATCGTCACAACAAACACATTTCTCACAGACGAGACTGTGGCTGGTCACATGTCATCCAACTTGAAATGTAGTTGCTTGTAAACAGACTTGGAATTGAATGTTGTTACCTAGTCGGCATACTGTAAAGAAATATAAAAAGATCGGACAGGGAAAGTAGCATTAAAGGAGGACAGTCAACCACAAAACACAGAAACAAACACACAAACAAGAAGGCAAAAGCAATAATAAATGCAAACGACATCACAAACACAAAAAGGGTTGACAAAAGGGCTACCGCCTTGGAACGGTCAGTAAGTCTTGTTTACTGAGAATCATAGTGGTTCCTCAATCATTGAATTGGGTTTTAAGGCGCACCAACACAAGAAAGGTTATATGGGGCCAAATAGGAATGAACATGTCGGCCTCATCCTCAATTTGACTTGAGATAAAATATGGAGAGGACCTAGAACCTTCTAAGATGCAGAATATCAGAGTTGCAGCAAATTCTGTAGTAGATGCTTCATTTATGATGTTCCCACATTTACAAAGCAGTGTCATGATAAAGACCTTTAAACGCATGACACAATGAACATAAGTGGGTGGGAGAGGGCCTACCCTTATGCCTATAAGGCCAAGAAAAAAAAAGTCTCCGGTTCTGTATGTATTTTTCCTAGCAACACAATAAAAAAAACTCGAATGTATTCTTCGGCTCACACAACGTGTTTATAAAATTGAAATATTAAAAGTACAAGAAATTTTATTTCATTGTATGTTTTACAATGTTGATGATTTTCTTGTCTCGTACGTTCCTCTATTAAAAATAGCATTCTATGCAACTCCGTGGTGGCCCTGAGTGAAATCCTGATTTTGGAAATTTATATTTGGTGTTGTCATGTTATTATGTTTAATATGTTATTACGAGAAATCATGAATTGATCAGAAAGTTATATCATTGTTTTATGTTTTTAATATATATTTTTATGACAAAATGAATGTGCTTCAATCCACTTGTTTAACATATTTAATACTTCCCGTTCTAGAATAGCAACATAGAGAGCTGTGTGTACTTTTATGTACGTTGCATGTTTTAGTGAAACAATATTCCAAACAAATGCATGTTTGTTCTGCTCTGACATTTCTTTCCCATCTTCATGTGATAGTTCAAAGTCCACTTTGGAGCAATTTTAAATTGTATCAAGAGTTTAGTATTACGTTTTCTGGTTGAAATTTCTACCTTCGTGTAGTAAATAAAAAAAATCGACCAACCTAGTAACCTACCCTATTTTTTTAGCAGGAAAACTGAAATACTAACTATTTTTTCCTTGGCCTTACGGGATTTGAAATGCCTTCCGGTCCTATTCTACATCTGTTAACACACCAGGAAATTATTTGAGTAAACTGCAGAAGAATGGTTTATCAGTCTTTTGTATGATAGAGATCAGTGAAAGCAGCATCTGTGTGCATTATGCCAGCACGAAGGTGAAACTTGATTACTCCATTAGTGAGATAAGCTATCGATCTGTGCTTGATTAATTCATAGAATCATCCTTTACATGTCACCACCACATTAGCAACAGTTATTTGCCAAGTTAATTATGTCTTTTTGGAATCTGGTGTTTTTAATGTAATTCATGTATGTAGGGTTCTGTTTATGTTGTACATCCAGTGTATTAGAAAGTGTGAAAATATGCAGACAGGGTGTGCAAAATGATTTGTTGATGCTGAAATTATGATTATGTAACCACAGTGAAATGATTAATGGCTGAGTTGTAATAAACTTGTGTGTCCTGTACAGAAGAACATTTATACAGACATATATAATTACAATTAACCTGTGCAGGCAGCTTTAAAGTTTAATGAAATACATTTCATGTTTCCTGTGTAAAACCGCACGACAATCGTCCGTGTTAACATGTTGAGGAAATGTGATGATTTATCACTCGGTGCATTATAATGTGTCAAGACTACATGTAGATATGAATGTCATTGAAGGAGGCAACAGACACCTTGTTCACAGAATAAAACTGGCTGACCAGCCACAACAGACATCTGGGTCCAGGGCCTGTCACAACAGACACCTGGGTCCAGTATACGACTGGCTGGCCTGTCATTACAGACCCAGGGCTACAGGGTCACATCTGTGTCACATGTAAAATAGAATTGGCTGGCCCACATCAGACAGATATCATAGGTCACATGATAGAACTGGTCGGCTTGCGGCAACAGGCACCTGGTCCTGGTCACAGAATATGACTGGCTGGCTCGTCACAACAAACACGTTTCTCACAGACGAGACTGTGGCTGGTCACAGAATATGACTGGCCGGCTCGTCACAACAGACTCATTTCTCACAGACGACACTGGCTGGGTCACAGAGTAAGACTGGCTGGCTCATCACAACAAGACCCGTTTCTCAGACGAGACTGTGTCTGGGTCACTGAGTATGACTGGCCGGCTGTGTCTGGGTCACTGGGTATGACTGGCCGGCCAGTTTATACTGCTTCCAATGGCCCTCTGTATTACATACTAACACACTTAGTTCGAGGAATCTAGTCATGACGATTAAGAGCAGACTATTGATTTACATGCCATCTGGAGTGCCATTATGTGAAGAACGACTATACTGGGTAACTCTGCTGTAAAAATAAGTAAAAATAAGTAAAAGTGTAAAATAACTGAGAGCTATATGAAGAGCACCACTCTGCGTGTCAGATTTATGTATTTATTTACGACTGCCTAGTCGGTCCTTTGGGTAAGACCTGCGCTTTTGTTAAAAAGTACCCAAACTGCAGCAATAAATAAAACAAGTACCAAATCCTTGAGTATGCAATGACATATACCAGTATACAATGTATTATATAGAGGTCATACAAGGAGAGTCAGTGTGAGATTGGCCAGTCAGGATGTGTTCTGAAATACATTATAATAATTTATTATTTAGACATGAACAAACTGGTTTTGTTTAATGACTTCATTATGCCGTCTGTCTGAATACAGCGGAGCATTCAGTTAATTCATTATTCATATTTTCCTTATTTTACATGTAACACTTACATTTTTTGGAGTTAGAAGCCGTGGTTAGGTTTCTTTAAGGTTATGTGGTGTTGGGCAAGGATCCGATCCGATTATGTTACAGTGTTTGGTATAATGACAACTGGGCTGAAATTAGCAATTTATGTTTTAAATACAGGGCTTTTTTCGAGAGAGCCAGTTTTGGGGAAAGAAGTGCGAGATGTCAAAATTGGGGTGGGTGGGAAATGCGTGATTTTCATCAGTGGAAGGTTGTTTTAAGAGAACTTTAATTATTAAAATGCATGCTTTAGGTATAATATTAATCAAGTATTGAATTTAACAGTGATTTTAGCATACAAACAATGGACAAACATTTTCTAAAAAAAATTACTCAGAATTGGGAACTGTAGAGGTTTTTGCACTTGAGAAGAGGTCGAAGTTAAAAAAGCCCTGAAATAGTTCTGAAGAATAATTATCTGTTTTCCTTGATAAAGGTTGAGTACCCGACTGATATTATTCGTGTGCCCTCAGCACCATGTGGTTGCCGGGGGCCCCGTTTGGTCACGGGGCAAAGAATAGGGCCACTGCAGATCCCTTTGGCGGGGTAGGCAGAGGGGTAGAATCCCCCCAAATTCATGTTCATTTTATCATTTTTTATTAGCTCTACTGATAAGAGATCAGCAGAGCTGATGCCGTGGTGCGGCGTCCGTCGTCCGTCTGTCCGTAAACTTTTATTTGTAGCGACTTCACAGCTGAAACTACTGGATGGATATTCATGAAACTTTACAGAAATGTTGCCCATAAAGTCTAGTTGATCCTAGCAAAAATTCATGTTGATGTGAAATCCAAGATGGCCGCCAAAGCTAAAAATAGAGTTTTAAAATACAAGTTTGTAGCGACTTCTTCTTGAAAACTATAAGTGATATTGATATGGGACTTTTTCTAAAATGATCAGCATGACATGATGTTGATCCTAGTCAAAAATCGTTTTGATTCAACGTTAAACATGGCTGCCAGTGGCCATCTTTGTTTACATAGAGTTATATAGTAAAAACTTGTAGCGACTACTTCTCTAAAACTACTTGGCGGATTGTCATGAAACTTTACAGGAATGTTGCTCTTGATGTCTAATTGATCCTAGAAAAATTCAGGTCGGCCGGAAATTCAAGATGGTCATCACAGCTAAAAATAGATTTTTAAAAATAAGTTTGTAGCGACTACTTCTTGAAAACTATAAGTGATATTGATATGGGACTTTTTCTAAAATGATCAGCATTACATGATGTTGATCCTAGTCAAAAATCGTTTTGATTCAACGTTAAACATGGCTGCCAGCGGCCATCTTTGTTTACATAGAGTTATATAGTAAAAACTTGTAGCGACTTCTTCTCTGAAACTACTTGGCGGATTGTCATGAAACTTTACAGGAATGTTGCTCTTGATGTCTAATTGATCCTAGAAAAATTTCAGGTCGGCCGGAAATTCAAGATGGCCGTCACAGCTAAAAATAGATTTTTAAAAAATAAGTTGGTAGCGACTACTTCTTGAAAACTATAAGTGATATTGATATGGGACTTTTTCTAAAATGATCAGCATGACATGATGTAGATCCTTGTGGAAAATTATTTTGATTCGACGTTAAACATGGCTGCCAGTGGCCATCTTTGGTTACATAGAGTTATATAGTAAAAACTTGTAGCGACTACTCCTCTGAAACTACTTGACGGATGATCATGAAACTTCACAGGAATGTTGCTCTTGATGTCTAGTTGATCCTAGAAAAATTTCAGGTCGGCCGGAAATTCAAGATGGCCGCCACAGCTAAAAATAGATTTAAAATAAATAAGTTTGTAGCGACTACTTCTTCAAAACAATAAGAGATATTGATATGGGACTTTTTCTAAAATGATCAGTATGACATGACGTTAGTCCTTATCGAAAATCGTTTTGATTTGACCTTAAACATGGCTGCTTTGTTTACATAGAGTTATATAATGAAAACTTGTAGCGACTACTTCTTTGAAACTACCTGACGGATTTTCATGGAACTTCACAGGAATGTTGCTCTTAATGTCTTATTGATCTTAGCAAAATTTCAGGTCGGCCGCCACGGTTAAAAATAGATTTTCAAAAAACAACTCTGTAGCGACTACTTCCTGAAATCAAAATCAATCAGTAGAGCTTCAAGGTCTTTGACCTCTTGTTCATGTTCATTAAAGGTCTTCATCATGATCCCTGCATTGTTTCAGGTGCCATCTCGCTCGCATCAAAAGAGCAATGGCAGAAAAACAATAACGTTGCTCCAGCGTAAATGGAGTTTCTACGATAGAATTTGCAGCAACTCTGCAGTTTAGGGTGAGACGGTTCTAGGCCCATTTTCCATATTTTATCTCGATGTACATGGAAGATGAGCCTGGCATGTTCATGCCTGCTAGGCGCCATATAACCTTTTCATGTGTTGGTGCGCCTTAAAACCCCAATTCAATTCAATTCATATGCCCTCAATAAAATGTACTGACCCTAGATAGATATGGCAGGGTTCCCACGGGTCTTTGAAAGTACTTTAATTTGAAAAAATCAAGGCCTGGAAAGTGCTTGAAAATCTGATAAGGTACTTGAAAGTCTTTAAATTCTGGATTTTTGCTGTTCATCCCAAAAATGGCTATTGGTTGTGCGTTCCTAGAATATCTGTTGCTGTTTTGAGCATTACATTGCGCGAATATTAGTCCTTGAATTTCGGAAAATGGTCCTTGAATTTGGCCTTCCAGTAAGGGTGGAAACCCTGATATGGGGTCACCATAATGATTACCTTTCAGCCAATGGAATAGCTAGAGTCAATTGTGAGGTGCAATAAAGGAACTTCTCTGCATAGTTTCTGTATCCCAATCAGTGCTTGCCACTTAATAGGGAAAGCCACAGACTTTTTCAAATGTCTTTCCAAACTGGGCCTGACAAATGTTTATGTTTAAGGTAAAATTAAAATTCATGACAAAAGCTCTTAACAGTGATGATGCCTCGAAGGAACGGTCACAATTTCCTATAAATCTTAGACGCGTTTAGTTTCTTTTTATCTTCCGTACACATTTTGTTTTTAGTTTCTTTTTATCTTCCGTACACATTTTGTTTTTAGTTTCTTTTTATCTTCCGTACACATTTTGTTTTTAGTTTCTTTTTATCTTCCGTACACATTTTGTTTTTAGTTTCTTTTTATCTTCCGTACACATTTTGTTTTTAGTTTCTTTTTATCTTCCGTACACATTTTGTTTTTAGTTTCTTTTTATCTTCCGTACACATTTTGTTTTTAGTTTCTTTTTATCTTCCGTACACATTTTGTTTTTAGTTTCTTTTTATCTTCCGTACACATTTTGTTTTTAGTTTCTTTTTATCTTCCGTACACATTTTGTTTTTAGTTTCTTTTTATCTTCCGTACACATTTTGTTTTTAGTTTCTTTTTATCTTCCGTACACATTTTGTTTTTAGTTTCTTTTTATCTTCCGTACACATTTTGTTTTCAAGGCGTAATGTCAAACAGAAGTCTAGCAGGAAATCAGTTTATTGAGACAGCTATAACTGTTCGCTCCAGTATCGGTTCGATATCTACGTGACGTTTGTAATCACTGTTATTTTATAAAATATAATTGTAAACATGTATCGTCAGTAATCAGTATCAAATAATATTGTCGCTCTACGATGGCCAGAAATAGAGAACTTGCCACTATTTTCTTGAATGATAATCATTCAACTGATTATTAACTTCTACAGTCGAAGATACAAAGTTTATCGAGGGTTTCACAAATCCACTGAGCAGGGTATTTGGCACTAGTAAATATGCCATTTTTTTCCCTACATTTCAGCTCAATTGCTTCTATTCTTCACGATCTACTACATATGTCTGTCGGGATTCTTCGCTGGCATGTTGGCAGTGTTCTACAACACCCTGGACTGGAACGTACCAAGACTAACCGGTTCTGATACCTTGCTCAAACAAAACCCAGGTGAGGATATGTTTATTAATATTAATTATCATATAGATAAATGATATGAAAAATTAAGCGATCATCTATTTGATAGTTGTTGTGCCCCCACTTCAAAGCAGAGGGATGCATTTCTTTTCTGATGGCTGTGCTTCAATTTCTAATTTTGGTTAAACATTGTGGTATTGGGGGGGAGTGGGGATGGTGGGAGGCCGGAGTTGGGTATTATTTTATGCTTTATTGTTCCAGCTAAAATTATACAGTG
>JAWPHD010025922.1:0-14816 GCA_037043455.1 Cyrtodaria siliqua | reverse complement strand
CTTACGCATATATATTCCGTTCTAACACATAAATATTCAGTTCTTACACATATATATGCAGTTCTTACACATATATATTCCGTTCTTAAACATATATATTCAGTTCTTATACATATATATTCAGTTCTTACACATATATATTCAGTTTTTACACATATATATTCCGTTCTTACGCATATATATTCAGTTTTTACACATATATATGCAGTTCTTACACAAATATATTCAGTTCTAACACATATATATTCAGTTCTTACGCATATATTCAGTTCTTACGCATATATTCAGTTCTTACGCATATATATTTAATTCTTACGCATGTATATTCAGTTCTTACACATATATATTCAGTTCTTACACATATATATTCCGTTCTTACGCATATATATTCAGTTCTTACACATATATATTCCGTTCTAACACATATATATTCAGTTCTTACACATATATATTCAGTTCTTACACAAATATATTCAGTTCTTACACATACATATTCAGTTCTTACACATATATATTCCGTTCTTACGCATATATATTCAGTTCTTACACATATATATTCAGTTCTTACACAAATATATTCAGTTCTTACACATATATATTCCGTTCATACGCAGATATATTCCGTTCTAACGCATATATATTCAGTTCTTACGCATATATATTCAGTTCTTACGCATATATATTCAGTTCTTACACAAATATATTCAGTTCTTACAAATATATATGCAGTTTTTACGCATATATTCAGTTCTTACACATTTATTCAGTTCTTACGCATATATATTCAATTCTTACGCATATATTCCGATCTTACGCATATATATTCAGTTCTTACACATATATATTTAGCTCTTACACATATATATTCAGTTCTTACACATATATATTCAGTTCTTACGCATATATTCAGTTCTTACGCATATATTCAGTTCTTACGCATATATTCAGTTCTTACGCATATATCTTCAGCTCTTACACATATATATTCAGTTCTTACACATATATATTCAGTTCTTACACATATATATTCATTTCTAACACATATATATTCAGTTCTTACACATATATATTCAGTTCTTACGCATATATTCCGTTCTTATGCATATATTCAGTTCTTACACATATATATTCAGTTCTTACACATATTCATTCAGTTCTTATAAATATATATTCAGTTCTTACACATATATATTCCGTTCTTACGCATATATATTCCGTTCTTACGCATATATATTCCGTTCTAACACATATATATTCAGTTCTTACAAATATATATTCAGTTCTTACACATATATATTCCGTTCTTACACATATATATTCAGTTCTTATACATATATATTCAGTTCTTACACATATATATTCAGTTCTTACGCATATATATTCAGTTCTTACACATATATATGCAGTTCTTACACATATATATTCAGTTCTTACACATATATATTCAGTTCTTATACATATATATTCAGTTCTTACACATATATATACCGTTCTTACGCATATATATTCAGTTCTTACACATATATATGCAGTTCTTACACAAATATATTCAGTTCTTACATATATATATTCAATTTTTACGCATATATTCAGTTCTTATACATATATTCCGATCTTACGCATATATATTCAGTTCTTACGCATATATATTCAGTTCTTACAAATATATATTCAGCTCTTACACATATATATTCAGTTCTTACGCATATATATTTAGTTCTTACACATATATATTCAGTTCTTACACAAATATATTCAGTTCTTACACATATATATTCCGTTCTTACGCATATATATTCAGTTCCTTACACAAATATATTCAGTTCTTACACATATATATTCTGTTCTTACGCATATATATTCCGTTCTAACGCATATATAATCAGTTCTTACGCATATATATTCAGTTCTTACACAAATATATTCAGTTCTTACACATATATATTCCGTTCTTACGCATATATATTCAGTTCCTTACACAAATATATTCAGTTCTTACACATATATATTCTGTTCTTACGCATATATATTCCGTTCTAACGCATATATATTCAGTTCTTACGCATATATATTCAGTTCTTACGCATATATATTCAGTTCGTACACATATATATTTAGCTCTTACACATATATATTGAGTTCTTACACATATATATTGAGTTCTTATTCATATATATTCCGTTCTAACACATATATATTCAGTTCTTACACATATATATTCAGCTCTTACACATATATATTCAGTTCTTACACATATATATTCAGTTCTTACACATATATATTCATTTCTAACACATATATATTCAGTTCTTACACATATATATTCAGTTCTTACGCATATATTCCGTTCTTATGCATATATTCAGTTCTTACACATATATATTCCGTTCTTACGCATATATATTCAGTTCTTACACATATATATTCCGTTCTAACACAAATATATTCAGTTCTTACAAATATATATTCAGTTCTTACACATATATATTCAGTTCTTACACATATATATGCAGTTCTTAAACAAATATATTCAGTTCTTACATATATATATATTCAGTTCTTAGGCATATATTCAGTTCTTACGCATATATTCAGTTCTTATACATATATTCCGATCTTACGCATATATATTCAGTTCTTACGCATATATATTCAGTTCTTACAAATATATATTCAGCTCTTACACATATATATTCAGTTCTTACGCATATATATTTAGTTCTTACACATATATATTCAGTTCTTACACAAATATATTCAGTTCTTACACATATATATTCCGTTCTTACGCATATATATTCAGTTCCTTACACAAATATATTCAGTTCTTACACATATATATTCTGTTCTTACGCATATATATTCCGTTCTAACGCATATATAATCAGTTCTTACGCATATATATTCAGTTCTTACACAAATATATTCAGTTCTTACACATATATATTCCGTTCTTACGCATATATATTCAGTTCCTTACACAAATATATTCAGTTCTTACACATATATATTCTGTTCTTACGCATATATATTCCGTTCTAACGCATATATATTCAGTTCTTACGCATATATATTCAGTTCTTACGCATATATATTCAGTTCGTACACATATATATTTAGCTCTTACACATATATATTGAGTTCTTACACATATATATTGAGTTCTTATTCATATATATTCCGTTCTAACACATATATATTCAGTTCTTACACATATATATTCAGCTCTTACACATATATATTCAGTTCTTACACATATATATTCAGTTCTTACACATATATATTCATTTCTAACACATATATATTCAGTTCTTACACATATATATTCAGTTCTTACGCATATATTCCGTTCTTATGCATATATTCAGTTCTTACACATATATATTCCGTTCTTACGCATATATATTCAGTTCTTACACATATATATTCCGTTCTAACACATATATATTCAGTTCTTACAAATATATATTCAGTTCTTACACATATATATTCAGTTCTTACACATATATATGCAGTTCTTAAACAAATATATTCAGTTCTTACATATATATATTCAGTTCTTAGGCATATATTCAGTTCTTACGCATATATTCAGTTCTTACGCATATATATTCAATTCTTACGCATATATATTCAGTTCTTACACATATATATTACGTTCTAACACATATATATTCAGTTCTTACACATATATATTCAGTTCTTACACATATATATTCAGTTCTTACACATATATATTACTTTCTAACACATATATATTCAGTTTTTACACATATATTTTCAGTTCTTACACATATATATTCCGTTCTTACGCATATATATTCAGTTCTTACACATATATATTCAGTTCTTACACATATATATTCAGTTCTTACGCATATATTCAGTTCTTACGCATATATTCAGTTCTTACACATATATATTCCGTTCTTACACATATATATTCAGTTCTTATACATATATATTCAGTTCTTACACATATACATTCCGTTCTTACGCATATATATTCAGTTCTTACACATATATATTCAGTTCTTACACATATATATTCAGTTCTTACGCGTATATATATTCCGTTCTTAAGCATATAAATTCAGTTCTTACACATATATATTCCGTTCTTACGCATATAAATTCAATTCTTACACATATATATGCAGTTCTTACACAAATATATATACAGTTCTTACACATATATATTCAGTTTGTACGCATATATTCAGTTCTTACACATATATTCAGTTCTTACGCATATATATTCAATTCTTACGCATATATGTCCAGTTCTTACACATATATTCCGATATTACGCATATATATTCAGTTCTTACGCATATATATTCAGTTCTTACACATATATATTCCGTTCTAACACATATATATTCCGTTCTTACACATATATATTCAGTTCTTACGCATATATATTCAGTTCTTACGCATATATATTCAGCTCTTACACATATATATTTAGCTCTTACACATATATATTGAGTTCTTACACATATATATTGAGTTCTTATTCATATATATTCCGTTCTAACACATATATATTCAGTTCTTACACATATATATTCAGTTCTTACACATATATATTCCGTTCTTACGCATATATATTCAGTTTTTACACATATATATGCAGTTCTTACACAAATATATTCAGGTCTTACACATATATATTCAGTTCTTGCGCATATATTCAGTTCTTACGCATATATTCAGTTCTTACGCATATATATTCAATTCTTACGTATATATGTTCAGTTCTTACACATATATTCCGATCTTACGCATATATATTCAGTTCTTACGCATATATATTCAGTTCTTACACATATATATTCAGCTCTTACACATATATATTCAGTTCTTACACATAAATATTCAGTTCTTACACATATGTTCTTACACATATATATTCAGTTCTAACACATATATATTCAGTTCTTACACATATATATTCAGTTCTTACACATATATATTCCGTTCTTACGCATATATATTCAGTTCTTACACATATATATTCCGTTCTAACACATATATATTCAATTCTTACACATATATATTCAATTCTTACACATATATATTCAGTTCTTACACATAAATATTCAGTTCTTACACAAATATATTCAGTTCTTACACATATATATTCCGTTCTTACGCATATATATTCCGTTCTAACACATATATATTCAGTTCTTACGCATATATATTCAGTTCTTACACAAATATATTCAGTTCTTACACATATATATGCAGTTTTTACGCATATATTCTGTTGTTACACATATATTCAGTTCTTACGCATATATATTCAGTTCCTACGCATATATGTCCAGTTCTTACACATATATTCCGATCTTACGCATATATATTCAGTTCTTACGCATATATATTCAGTTCTTACACATATATATTTAGCTGTTACACATATATATTCAGTTCTTACACATATATATTCAGTTCTTACACATATATTCCGTTCTAACACATATATATTCAGTTCTTACACATATATATTCAGTTCCTACACATATATATTCCGTTCTTACGCATATATATTCAGTTCTTACACATATATATGCAGTTCTTACACAAATATATTCAGTTCTTACGCATATATTCAGTTCTTACGCATATATATTCAATTCTTACGCATATATGTTCAGTTCTTACACATATATTCCGATCTTACGCATATATATTCAGTTCTTACGCATATATATTCAGTACTTACACATATATATTCAGCTCTTACACATATATATTCAGTTCTTACACATATATATTCAGTTCTTACACATATATATTCAGTACTAACACATATATATTCAGTTCTTACACATATATATTCAGCTCTTACACATATATATTCCGTTCTTACGCATATATATTCAGTTCTTACACATATATATGCAGTTCTTACACAAATATATTCAGTTCTTACACATATATATTCAGTTCTTACGCATATATTCAGTTCTTACGCATATATTCAGTTCTTACACATATATATTCAGCTCTAACACATATATATTCAGTTCTTACACATATATATTCAGTTCTTACACATATATATGCAGTTCTAACACATATATATTCAGTTCTTACACATATATATTCAGTTCTTACACATATATATTCCGTTCATACGCATATATATTCAGTTCTTACACATATATATTCCGTTCTAACACATATATATTCAGTTCCGACACATATATATTCAGTTCTTACACATATATATTCAGTTCTTACACATATATATGCAGTTCTTACACAAATATATTCAGTTCTTACACATATATATTCTGTTCTTACGCATATATTCAGTTCTTACGCATATATTCAGTTCTTACGCATATATATTCCGTTGTTACGCATATATTTTTATTTATTATGCATATATATTCAGTTCTTACACATATATATTCAGTTCTTACACATATATATTCCGTTCTTACGCATATATATTCAATTCTTACACATATATATGCAGTTCTTACACAAATATATTCAGTTCTTACACATATATTCCGTTCTAACACATATATATTCAGTTCTTACACATATATATTCAGTTCTTACACATATATATTCCGTTCTTACGCATATATATTCAGTTCTTACACATATATATGCAGTTCTTACACAAATATATTCAGTTCTTACACATATATATTCTGTTCTTACGCATATATTCAGTTCTTACGCATATATTTAGTTCTTACGCATATATATTCAATTCTTACGCATGTATGTTCAGTTCTTACACATATATTCCGATCTTACGCATATATATTCAGTTCTTACGCATATATATTCAGTACTTACACATATATATTCAGCTCTTACACATATATATTCAGTTCTTACACATATATATTCAGTTCTTACACATATATATTCAGTTCTAACACATATATATTCAGTTCTTACACATATATATTCAGTTCTTACACATATATATTCCGTTCTTACGCATATATATTCAGTTCTTACACATATATATGCAGTTCTTACACAAATATATTCAGTTCTTACACATGTATATTCAGTTCTTACGCATATATTCAGTTCTTACGCATATATTCAGTTCTTACACATATATATTCAGCTCTTACACATATATATTCAGTTCTTACACATATATATTCAGTTCTTACACATATATATTCAGTTCTTACACATATATATGCAGTTCTAACACATATATATTCAGTTCTTACACATATATATTCAGTTCTTACACATATATAAGCCGTTCTTACACAAATATATTCAGTTCTTACACATATATATTCAGTTCTTACGCATATATTCAGTTCTTACGCATATATTCAGTTCTTACGCATATATATTCCGTTCTTACGCATATATATTCAGTTCTTATGCATATATATTCAGTTCTTACACATATATATTCAGTTCTTACACATATATATTCCGTTCTTACGCATATATATTCAATTCTTACACATATATATGCAGTTCTTACACAAATATATTCAGTTCTTACACATATATATTCAGCTCTTACACATATATATTCAGTTCTTACACATATATATTCAGTTCTTACACATATATATTCAGTTCTACACCTATATATTCAGTTCTTACACATATATATTCAGTTCTTACACATATATATTCCGTTCTTACGCATATATATTCCGTTCTTACGCATATATATTCAGTTCTTACACATATATATGCAGTTCTTACACAAATATATTCAGTTCTTACACATATATATTCAGTTATTGCACAAATATATTCAGTTCTTACGCATATATATTCAGTTCTTTCGAATATATATTCAGTTCTTACGTATATATATTCAGTTCTGACGCATATATATTCAGTTCTTACACATATATATTCAGTTCTAACACATATATAGTCAGTTCTTACACATCTATATTCCGTTCTTACGCATATATATTTAGTTCTTACACATATATATTCAGTTCTTACACAAATATATTCAGTTTTCACACATATATATTCCGTTCTTATGCATATATATTCCGTTCTAACGCATATATATTTAGTTCTTACGCATATATATTCAGTACTTACGCATATATATTCAGTTCTTACAGATATATATTCAGTTCTTACACAAATATATTCAGTTCTTACACATATATATTCAGTTCTTACGCATATATTCAGTTCTTACACATATATATTCAGTTCTTACACATATATATTCCGTTCTTACGCATATATATTCAGTTCTTACACATATATATTCAGTTCTTACACAAATATTTTCAGTTCTAACACATATATATTCCGTTCTTACGCATATATATTCCGTTCTAACGCATATATATTCAGTTCTTACGCATATATATTCAGTTCTTACGCATATATATTCCGTTCTTACACATATATATTTAGCGCTTACACATATATATTCATTTCTTAAACATATATATTGAGTTCTTATTCATATATATTCCGTTCTAACACATATATATTCAGTTCTTACACATATATATTCAGTTCTTACACATATATATTCCGTTCTTACGCATATATATTCAGTTTTTACACATATATATGCAGTTCTTACACAAATATATTCAGGTCTTACACATATATATTCAGTTCTTACACATATATTCAGTTCTCACGCATATATTCAGTTCTTACGCATATATATTTAATTCTGACGCATATATGTTCAGTTCTTACACATATATTCCGATCTTACGCATATATATTCAGTTCTTACGCATATATATTCAGTTCTTACACATATATATTCAGCTCTTACACATATATATTCAGTTCTTACACATATATATTCAGTTCTTACACATATATATTCAGTTCTAACACATATATATTCAGTTCTTACACATATATATTCCGTTCTTACGCATATATATGCAGTTCTTACACATATATTTTCCGTTCTAACACATATATATATTCAGTTCTTACACATATATATTCAGTTCTTACACATATATATTCAGTTCTTACACATATATATTGCAGTTCTTACACAAATATATTCAGTTATTACACATATATATTCAGTTCTTCCGCATATATTCAGTTCTTACGCATATATTCAGTTCTTACGCATATATATTCAATTCTTACGCATATATGTTCAGTTCTTACACATATATTCCGATCTTACGCATATATGTTCAGTTCTTACACATATATTCCGATCTTACGCATATATATTCAGTTCTTACGCATATATATTCAGTTCTTACACATATATATTCAGCTCTTACACATATATATTCAGTTCTTACACATATATATTCAGTTCTTACACATATATATATTCAGTTTCTAACACATATATATTCAGTTCTTACACATATATATTCCGTTCTTACGCATATATATTCAGTTTCTTACACATATATATTCTGTTCTAACACATATATATTCAGTTCTTACACATTATACATTCAGTTCTTACACATATATATTCAGTTCTTACACATATATATGCAGTTCTTACACAAATATATTTCAGTTATTACACATATATATTCAGTTCTTACGCATATATACAGTTCTTACGCATATATTCAGTTCTTTACGCATATATATTCAATTCTTACGCATATATGTTCAGTTCTTACACATATATTCCCATCTTACGCATATATATTCAGTTCTTACGCATATATATTCAGTTCTTACACATGTATATTCAGCTCTTACACATATATATTCAGTTCTTACACATATATATTCAGTTCTTACACATATATATTCCGTTATAACACATATATATTCAGTTCTTACACATATATATTCAGTACTTACACATATATATTCCGTTCTTACGCATATATATTCAGTTCTTACACATATATATTCAGTTCTTACACATATATATTCAGTTCTTACGCATATATTCAGTTCTTTACGCATATATTCAGTTCTTACACATATATATTCAGTTCTTAACCATATATATTCAGTTCTTACACATATATATTCAGTTCTTACGCATATATTCCGTTCTTATGCATATATTCAGTTCTTACACATATATTTTCAGTTCTTTCACATATATATTCAGTTCTTATACATATATATTCAGTTCTTACACATATATATTCCGTTCTTACACATATATATTCAGTTCTTACACATATATATTCAGTTCTTACTCATATATATTCAGTTCTTACACATATATATTCAGTTCTTACGCATATAGATTCCGTTCTTACGACATATATTCAGCTCTTACGCATATATTCAGTTCTTAGACATATATATTCAGTTCTTACACATATATATTCAGTTCTTACACAAATATTTTCAGTTCTAACACATATATATTCCGTTCTTACGCATATATATTCCGTTCTAACGCATATATATTCAGTTCTTACGCATATATATTCAGTTCTTACGCATATATATTCCGTTCTTACACATATATATTTAGCGCTTACACATATATATTCATTTCTTAAACATATATATTGAGTTCTTATTCATATATATTCCGTTCTAACACATATATATTCAGTTCTTACACATATATATTCAGTTTTTACACATATATATTCCGTTCTTACGCATATATATTCAGTTTTTACACATATATATGCAGTTCTTACACAAATATATTCAGGTCTTACACATATATATTCAGTTCTTACACATATATTCAGTTCTCACGCATATATTCAGTTCTTACGCATATATATTTAATTCTGACGCATATATGTTCAGTTCTTACACATATATTCCGATCTTACGCATATATATTCAGTTCTTACGCATATATATTTCAGTTCTTACACATATATATTCAGCTCTTACACATATATATTCAGTTCTTACACATATATATTCAGTTCTACACATATATCAGTTCATAACACATATATATTCAGTTCTACTACATATAATATTCCGTTCTTACGCATATATATGCAGTTCTTACACATATATTTTCAGTTCTAACACATATATATTCAGTTCTCTACACATATATATTCAGTTCTTACACATATATATTCAGTTCTTACACATATATATGCAGTTCTTACACAAATATATTCAGTTATTACACATATATATTCAGTTCTTACGCATATATTCAGTTTCTTACGCATATATTCAGTTCTTACGCATATATATTCAATTCTTACGCATATATGTTCAGTTCTTACACATATATTCCGATCTTACGCATATATGTTCAGTTCTTACACATATATTCCGATCTTACGCATATATATTCAGTTCTTACGCATATATATTCAGTTCTTACACATATATATTCAGATCTTACACATATATATTCAGTTCTTACACATATATATTCAGTTCTCACACATATATATATTCAGTTCTAACACATATATATTCAGTTCTTACACATATATATTTCCGTTCTTACGCATATATATTCAGTTCTTACACATATATATTCCGTTCTAACACATATATATTCAGTTCTTATACATATACATTCAGTTCTTACACATATATATTCAGTTCTTACACATATATATGCAGTTCTTACACAAATATATTCAGTTATTACACATATATATTCAGTTGTTACGCATATATACAGTTCTTACGCATATATTCAGTTCTTACGCATATATATTCAATTCTTACGCATATATGTTCAGTTCTTACACATATATTCCCATCTTACGCATATATATTCAGTTCTTACGCATATATATTCAGTTCTTACACATGTATATTCAGCTCTTACACATATATATTCAGTTCTTACACATATATATTCAGTTCTTACACATATATATTCCGTTATAACACATATATATTCAGTTCTTACACATATATATTCAGTACTTACACATATATATTCCGTTCTTACGCATATATATTCAGTTCTTACACATATATATTCAGTTCTTACACATATATATTCAGTTCTTACGCATATATTCAGTTCTTACGCATATATTCAGTTCTTACACATATATATTCAGTTCTTAACCATATATATTCAGTTCTTACACATATATATTCAGTTCTTACGCATATATTCCGTTCTTATGCATATATTCAGTTCTTACACATATATTTTCAGTTCTTTCACATATATATTCAGTTCTTATACATATATATTCAGTTCTTACACATATATATTCCGTTCTTACACATATATATTCAGTTCTTACACATATATATTCAGTTCTTACTCATATATTCAGTTCTTACACATATATATTCAGTTCTTACGCATATAGATTCCGTTCTTACGCATATATTCAGCTCTTACGCATATATTCAGTTCTTAGACATATATATTCAGTTCTTACACATATATATTCAGTTCTTACGCATATATATTCCGTTCTTAAGCATATAAATTCAGTTTTTACGCATATATATTCTGTTCTTACGCATATATATTCAGTTCTTACGCATATATATTCAGTTCTTACACATATATATTCAGTTCTTACACATATATATTCCGTTCTTACGCATATATATTCAATTCTTACACATATATATGCAGTTCTTACACAAATATATTCAGTTCTTACACATATATATTCAGTTTTTACTCATATATTCAGTTCTTACACATATATTCAGTTCTTACGCATATATATTCAATTCTTACGCATATATGTCCAGTTCTTACACATATATTCCGATCTTACGCATATATATTCAGTTCTTACGCATATATATTCAGTTCTTACACATATATATTTAGCTCTTACACATATATATTCCGTTCTAACACATATATATTCAGTTCTTACACATATATATTCAGTTCTTACACATATATACTCCGTTCTTACGCATATATATTCAGTTTTTACACATATATATGCCGTTCTTACACAAATATATTCAGGTCTTACACATATATATTTAGTTCTTACGCATATATTCAGTTCTTACGCATATATTCAGTTCTTACCTATATATATTCAATTCTTATGCATATATGTTCAGTTCTTACACATATATTCCGATCTTACGCATATATATTCAGTTCTTACGCATATATATGCAGTTCTTACACATATATATTCAGCTCTAACACATATATATTCAGTTCTTACACAAATATATTCAGTTCTTACACATATATATTCAGTTCTAACACATATATATTCAGTTCTTACACATATATATTCCGTTCTTACGCATATATATTCCGTTCTTACACATATATATTCCGTTCTAACACATATATATTCAGTTATTACACATATATAGTCAGTTCTTACACATATATATTCAGTTCTTACACAAATATATTCAGTTCTTACACATATATATTCAGTTCTTACGCATATATTCAGTTCTTACGCATATATTCAGTTCTTACGCATATATATTCAGCTCTTACACATATATATTCAGTTCTTACACATATATATTCAGTTCTTACACATATATATTCAGTTCTAACACATATATATTCAGTTCTTACACATATATATTCAGTTCTTACGCATATATATTTAGTTCGGACGCATATATTCAGTTCTTACGCATATATATTCAATTCTTACGCATATATGTTCAGTTCTTACACATATATACCGATCTTACGCATATATATTCAGTTCTTACGCATATATATTCAGTTTTTACACATATATATTCCGTTCTTACGCATATATATTCAGTTCTTACACATATATATTCCGTTCTTACGCATATATATTCAGTTCTTACACATATATATGCAGTTCTTACACAAATATATTCAGTTCTTACAGATATATATTCAGTTTTTACGCATATATTCAGTCCTTACACATATATTCCGATCTTACGCATATATATTCAGTTCTTACGCATATATATTCAGTTCTTACACATATATATTCAGCTCTTACACATATATATTCAGTTCTTACACATATATATTCAGTTCTTACACATATATATTCAGTTCTAACACATATATATTCAGTTCTTACACATATATATTCAGTTCTTACACATATATATTCCGTTATTATGCATATATATTCAGTTCTTACGCATATATATTCAGTTCTTATGCATATATATTCAGTTCTTACACATATATATTAAGTTCTTACACATATATATTCAGTTCTTACACATATATATTCAGTTCTTACACATATATATTCCGTTCTAACACATATATATTCAGTTCATACGCATATATGTTTAGTTCTTACACATATATTCCGATCTTACGCATATATATTCAGTTCTTACGCATATATATTCAGTTCTTACACATATATATTTAGCTCTTACACATATATATTCAGTTCTTACACATATATATTCACTTTTTACACATATATATTCCGATCTTACGCATATATATTCAGTTCTTACGCATATATATTCAGTTCTTACACATATATATTCAGCTCTTACACATATATATTCAGTTCTTACACATATATATTCAGTTCTTACACATATATATATTCAGTTCTAACACATATATATTCAGTTCTTGCACATATATATTCCGTTCTTACGCATATATATTCAGTTCTTACACATATATATTCCGTTCTAACACATATATATTCAGTTCTTACACATATACATTCAGTTCTTACACATATATATTCAGTTCTTACACATATATATGCAGTTCTTACACAAATATATTCAGTTATAACACATATATATTCAGTTCTTACGCATATATACAGTTCTTACGCATATATTCAATTCTTACGCATATATATTCAATTCTTACGCATATATGTTCAGTTCTTACACATATATTCCCATCTTACGCATATATATTCAGTTCTTACGCATATATATTCAGTTCTTACACATGTATATTC
>JAWPHD010025921.1:0-14827 GCA_037043455.1 Cyrtodaria siliqua | reverse complement strand
ACTGCATATATATGTGTAAGAACTGAATATATATGCGTAAGAACGGAATATATATGTGTAAGAACTGAATATATATGTGTAAGAAGTGAATATATATGTGTTAGAACGGAATATATATGTGTAAGAACTGAATATATATGTGTAAGAACTGAAAATATATGTGTAAGAGCTAAATATATATGTGTAAGAACTGAATATATATGCGTAAGAACTGAATATATATGCGTAAGATCGCAATATACGTGTAAGAACTGGACATATATGCGTAAGAATTGAATATATACGTAAGAACTGAATATATATGTGTAAGAACTGAATATATTTGTGTAAGAACTGCATATATATGTGTAAGAACTGAATATATATGCGTAAGAACGGAATATATATGTGTAAGAATTTAATATATATGTGTAAGAAGTGAATATATATGTGTTAGAACGATATATATATGTGTAAGAACTGAATATATATGTGTAAGAACTGAATATATATGTGTAATAGCTGAATATATATGTGTAAGAACTGAATATATATGCGTAAGAACTGAATATATATGCGTAAGATCGGAATATATGTGTAAGAACTGAACATATATGCGTAAGAATTGAATATATATGCGTAAGAACTGAATATATGCGTAAGAACTGAATATATGCGTAAGAACTGAATATATATGTGTAAGAACTGAATATATTTGTGTAAGAACTGCATATATATGTGTAAGAACTGAATATATATGTGTAAGAACTGAACATATATGCGTAAGAACTGAATATATGCGTAAGAACTGAATATATGCGTAAGAACTGAATATATATGAGTAAGAACTGAATATATTTGTGTAAGAACTGCATATATATGTGTAAGAACTGAATATATATTATGTGTAAGAACTGAATATATATGTGTAAGAACTGAATATATATGTGTTAGAACGGAATATGTATGTGTAAGAACTGAATATATATGTGTTAGAACGGAATATATATGTGTAAGAACTGAATATATATGCGTAAGAACGGAATATATGTGTAAGAACGGAATATATATGTGTAAGAACTGAATATATATGTGTAAGAACTGAATATATATGTGTTAGAACTGCATATATATGTGTAAGAACTGAATATATATGTGTAAGAACTGAACATATATGCGTAAGAACTGAATATATATGTGAAAGAACTGAATATATATGTGTAAGAACTGAATATATATGTGTAAGATCTGAATATATTTGTGTAAGAACTGCATATATATGTGTAAGAACTGAATATATATGTGTAAGAACTGAACATATATGCGTAAGAACTGAATATATGCGTAGGAACTGAATATATATGTGTAAGAACTGAATATATTTGTGTAAGAACTGCATATATATGTGTAAGAACTGAATATATATGTGTGAGAACTGAATATATATGTGTAAGAACTGAATATATATGTGTTAAAACGGAATATGTATGTGTAAGAACTGAATATATATGTGTTAGAACGGAATATATATGTGTAAGAACTGAATATATATGCATAAGAACGGAATATATATGTGTAAGAACGGAATATATATGTGAAAGAACTGAATATATATGTGTAAGAACTGAATATATATGTGTTAGAACTGCATATATATGTGTAAGAACTGAATATATATGTGTAAGAACTGAACATATATGCGTAAGAACTGAATATATGCGTAAGAACTGAATATATATGTGTAAGAACTGAATATATTTGTGTAAGAACTGCATATATATGTGTTAGAACTGAATATATATGTGTAAGAACTGAATATATATGTGTAAGAACTGAATATATATGTGTTAGAACGGAATATATATGTGTAAGAACTGAATATATATGTGTTAGAACGGAATATGTATGTGTAAGAACTGAATATATATGTGTTAGAACGGAATATATATGTGTAAGAACTGAATATATATGCGTAAGAACGGAATATATATGTGTAAGAACTGAATATATATGTGTAAGAACTGAATATATATGTGTAAGAACTGAATATATATGTGTTAGAACTGGATATATATGTGTAAGAACTGAATATATATATGCAAGAACTGAATATATATGTGTAAGAGCTTAATATATATGTGTAAGAACTGAATATATATGCGTAAGAACGGAATATATATTTGTAAGAACGGAATATATATGTGTAAGAACTGAATATATATGTGTAAGAACTGAATATATATGTGTTAGAACTGAATATATATGTGTAAGAACTGAATATATGTGTAAGAACTGAATATATATGTGTAAGAGCTGAATATATTTTTTTAAGAACTGAATATATATGCGTAAGAACTGAATATATATGCCTAAGATCGGAATATATGTGTAAGAACTGAACATATATGCGTAAGAATTGAATATATATGCGTAAGAACTGAATATATGCGTAAGAACTGAATATATACGTAAGAACTGAATATATATGTGCAAGAACTGAATATATATGTGTAAGAGCTTAATATATATGTGTAAGAACTGAATATATATGCGTCAGAACGGAATATATATGTGTAAGAACGGAAAATATATGTGTAAGAACTGGACATATATGCGTAAGAATTGAATATATATGCGTAAGAACTGAATATATGTGTTAGAACTGAATATATACGTAAAAACTGAATATATATGTGTAAGAACTGAATATATTTTTGTAAGAACTGCATATATATGTGTAAGAATTGAATATATATGCGTAAGAACGGAATATATATGTGTAAGAACTGAATATATATTTGTGGTAGAACTGAATATATATGCGTAAGAACTGAATATATATATGTAAGAACTGAATATATGCGTAAGAACGGAATATATATGCGTAAGAACTGAATATATATGCGTAAGATCGGAATATATGCGTAAGAACTGAATATATATGTGTAAGAACTGAATATATTTGTGTAAGAACTGCATATATATGTGTAAGAACTAAATATATATGTGTAAGAACTGAATATATATATATGTGTAAGAACTGAATATATATGTGTAAGAACTGAATATATATGTGTTAGAACGGAATATGTATGTGTAAGAACTGAATATATATGTGTTAGAACGGAATATATATGTGTAAGAACTGAATATATATGTGTAAGAACTGAATATATATGTGTAAGAGCTGAATATATATGTGTAAGAACTGAATATATATGCGTAAGAACTGAATATATATGCGTAAGATCGGAATATATGTGTAAGAACTGAACATATATGCGTAAGAATTGAATATATATGCGTAAGAACTGAATATATGCGTAAGAAATGAATATATACGTAAGAACTGAATATATATGTATAAGAACTGAATATATTTGTGTAAGAACATATGTGTAAGAAATGAATATATATGTGTAAGTACTGAATATATATCTGTAAGAACTGAATATATATATGTGCTAGAACGGAATATGTATGTGTAAGAACTGAATATATATGTGTTAGAACGGAATATATATGTGTAAGAACTGAATATATATGCGTAAAAACGGAATATATATGTGTAAGAACGGAATATATATGTGTAAGAACTGAATATATATGTGTAAGAACTGATTATATATGTGTTAGAACTGCATATATATGTGTAAGAACTGAATATATATGTGTAAGAACTGAACATATATGCGTAAGAACTGAATATATGCGTAAGAACTGTATATATGCGTAAGAACTGAATATATAGGTGTAAGAACTGAATATATTTTTGTAAGAACTGCATATATATGTGTAAGAACTGAATATATATGTGTAAGAACTGAATATATATGTGTAAGAACTGAATATATATGTGTTAGAACGGAATATATATGTGTAAGAACTGAATATATATGTGTTAGAACGGAATATGTATGTGTAAGAACTGAATATATATGTGTTAGATCGGAATATATATGTGTAAGAACTGAATATATATGCGTAAGAACGGAATATATATGTGTAAGAACGGAATATATATGTGTAAGAACTGAATATATATGTGTAAGAACTGAATATATATGTGTTAGAACTGGATATATATGTGTAAGAACTGAATATATATGTGCACGAAATGTATATATATGTGTAAGAGCTTAATATATATGTGTAAGAACTGAATATATATGCGTAAGAACGGAATATATATGTGTAAGAACGGAATATATATGTGTAAGAACTGAATATATATGTGTAAGAACTGAATATATATGTGTTAGAACTGAATATATACGTGTAAGAACTGAATATATATGTATAAGAACTGAATATATATGTGTAAGAGCTGAATATATATGTGTAAGAACTGAATATATATGCGTAAGAACTGAATATATATGCGTAAGATCGGAATGTATGTGTAAGAACTAAACATATATGCGTAAGAATTGAATATATATGCGTAAGAACTGAATATATGCGTAAGAACTGAATATATGCGTAAGAACTGAATATATATGTGTAAGAACTGAATATATTTGTGTAAGAACTGCATATATATGTGTAAGAACTAAATATATATGTGTAAGAACTGAATATATATGTGTAAGAACTGAATATATATGTGTTAGAACGGAATATGTATATGTAAGAACTGAATATATATGTGTTAGAACGGAATATATATGTGTAAGAACTGAATATATATGTGTAAGAACTGAATATCTATGTGTAAGAGCTGAATATATATGTGTAAGAACTGAATATATATGCGTAAGAACTGAATATATATGCGTAAGATCGGAATATATGTGTAAGAACTGAACATATATGCGTAAAAATTGAATATATATGCGTAAGAACTGAATATATGCGTAAGAAATGAATATATACGTAAGAACTGAATATATATGTGTAAGAACTGAATATATTTGTGTAAGAACTGCATATATATGTTTAAGAAATGAATATATATGTGTAAGTACTGAATATATATCTGTAAGAACTGAATATATATGCGTAAGAACGGAATATATATGTGTAAGAACGGAATATATATGTGTAAGAACTGAATATATATGTGTAAGAACTGATTATATATGTGTTAGAACTGCATATATATGTGTAAGAACTGAATATATATGTGTAAGAACTGAACATATATGCCTAAGAACTGAATATATGCGTAAGAACTGTATATATGCGTAAGAACTGAATATATATGTGTAAGAACTGAATATATTTTTGTAAGAACTGCATATATATGTGTAAGAACTGAATATATATGTGTAAGAACTGAATATATATGTGTAAGAACTGAATATATATGTGTTAGAACGGAATATATATGTGTAAGAACTGAATATATATGTGTTAGAACGGAATATGTATGTGTAAGAACTGAATATATATGTGTTAGATCGGAATATATATGTGTAAGAACTGAATATATATGCGTAAGAACGGAATATATATGTGTAAGAACGGAATATATATGTGTAAGAACTGAATATATATGTGTAAGAACTGAATATATATGTGTTAGAACTGGATATATATGTGTAAGAACTGAATATATATGTGCAAGAAATGTATATATATGTGTAAGAGCTTAATATATATGTGTAAGAACTGAATATATATGCGTAAGAACGGAATATATATGTGTAAGAACGGAATATATATGTGTAAGAACTGAATATATATGTGTAAGAACTGAATATATATGTGTTAGAACTGAATATATATGTGTGAGAACTGAATATATATGTGTAACAACTGAATATATATGTGTAAGAGCTGAATATATATGTGTAAGAACTGAATATATATGCGTAAGAACTGAATATATATGCGTAAGATCGGAATGTATGTGTAAGAACTAAACATATATGCGTAAGAATTGAATATATATGCGTAAGAACTGAATATATGCGTAAGAACTGAATATATGCGTAAGAACTGAATATATATGTGTAAGAACTGAATATATTTGTGTAAGAACTGCATATATATGTGTAAGAACTAAATATATATGTGTAAGAACTGAATATATATGTGTAAGAACTGAATATATATGTGTTAGAACGGAATATGTATGTGTAAGAACTGAATATATATGTGTTAGAACGGAATATATATGTGTAAGAACTGAATATATATGTGTAAGAACTGAATATCTATGTGTAAGAGCTGAATATATATGTGTAAGAACTGAATATATATGCGTAAGAACTGAATATATATGCGTAAGATCGGAATATATGTGTAAGAACTGAACATATATGCGTAAAAATTGAATATATATGCGTAAGAACTGAATATATGCGTAAGAAATGAATATATACGTAAGAACTGAATATATATGTGTAAGAACTGAATATATTTGTGTAAGAACTGCATATATATGTTTAAGAAATGAATATATATGTGTAAGTACTGAATATATATCTGTAAGACCTGAATATATATGTGCTAGAACGGAATATGTATGTGTAAGAACTGAATATATATGTGTTAGAACGGAATATATATGTGTAAGAACTGAATATATATGCGTAAGAACGGAATATATATGTGTAAGAACGGAATATATATGTGTAAGAACTGAATATATATGTGTAAGAACTGATTATATATGTGTTAGAACTGCATATATATGTGTAAGAACTGAATATATATGTGTAAGAACTGAACATATATGCGTAAGAACTGAATATATGCGTAAGAACTGAATATATGCGTAAGAACTGAATATATATGTGTAAGAACTGAATATATTTGTGTAAGAACTGCATATATATGTGTAAGAACTGAATATATATCTGTAAGAACTGAATATATATGTGTTAGAACGGAATATATATGTGTAAGAACTGAATATATATATGTTAGAACGGAATATGTATGTGTAAGAACTGAATATATATGTGTTAGAACGGAATATATATGTGTAAGAACTGAATATATATGCGTAAGAACGGAATATATATGTGTAAGAACTGAATATATATGTGTAAGAACTGAATATATATGTGTTAGAACTTGATATATATGTGTAAGAACTGAATATATATGTGCAAGAAATGTATATATATGTGTAAGAGCTTAATATATATGTGTAAGAACTGAATATATATGCGTAAGAACGGAATATATATATGTGAGAACGGAATATATATGTGTAAGAACTGAATATATATGTGTAAGAACTGAATATATATGTGTTAGAACTGAATATATATGTGTAAGAACTGAATATATATGTGTAAGAACTGAATATATATGTGTATAAGCTGAATATATATGTGTAAGAACTGAATATATATGCGTAAGAACTGAATATATATGCGTAAGATCGGAATATATGTGTAAGAACTGAACATATATGCGTAAGAATTGAATATATATGCGTAAGAACTGAATATATGCATAAGAACTGAATATATACGTAAGAACTGAATATATGAGTGCAAGAACTGAATATATATGTGTAAGAGCTTAATATATATGTGTAAGAACTGAATATATATGCATAAGAACGGAATATATATGTGTAAGAACGGAATATATATGTGTAAGAACTGGACATATATGCGTAAGAATTGAATATATATGCGTAAGAACTGAATATATGTGTAAGAACTGAATATATACGTAAAAACTGAATATATATATGTGTAAGAACTGAATATATTTTTGTAAGAAATGCATATATATGTGTAAGAATTGAATATATATGCGTAAGAACGGAATATATATGTGTAAGAACTGAATATATATGGTGTGTTAGAACTGAATATATATGCGTAAGAACTGAATATATATGTGTAAGAACTGAATATATGCGTAAGAACGGAATATATATGCGTAAGAACTGAATATATATGCGTAAGATCGGAATGTATGCGTAAGAATTAAACATATATGCGTAAGAATTGAATATATATGCGTAAGAACTGAATATATGCGTAAGAACTGAATATATGCGTAAGAACTGAATATATATGTGTAAGAACTGAATATATTTGTGTAAGAGCTGCATATATATGTGTAAGAACTGAATATATATGTGTAAGAACTGAATATATATGTTGTGTAAGAACTGAATATATATGTGTAAGAACTGAATATATATGTGTTAGAACGGAATATGTATGTGTTAGAACTGAATATATATGTGTTAGAACGGAATATATATGTGTAAGAACTGAATATATATGTGTAAGAGCTGAATATATATGTGTAAGAACTGAATATATATGCGTAAGAACTGAATATATATGCGTAAGATCGGAATATATGTGTAAGAACTGAACATATATGCGTAAGATTGAATATATATGCGTAAGAACTGAATATATATGCGTAAGAACGGAATATATATGTGTAAGAACTGAATATATATGTGTAAGAAGTGAATATATATGTGTTAGAATGGAATATATATGTGTAAGAACTGAATATATATGTGTAAGAACTGAATATATATGTGTAAGAGCTGAATATATATGTGTAAGAACTGAATATATATGCGTAAGAACTGAATATATATGCGTAAGATCGGAATATATGTGTAAGAACTGAACATATATGCGTAAGAATTGAATATATATGCGTAAGAACTGAATATATGCGTAAGAACTGAATATATATGTGTAAGAAATGAATATATATGTGTTAGAACGGAATACATATTAGTAAGAACTGAATATATATGCGTAAGAACGGAATATATATGTGTTAGAACGGAATATATATGTGTAAGAACTGAATATATATGCCTAAGAACGGAATATATCTGTGTAAGAACTGAATATATATGTGTAAGAACTGAATATATATGTGTTAAAACTGAATATATATGTGTAAGAACTGAATATATGTGTAAGAACTGAATATATATGTGTAAGAGCTGAATATATATGTGTAAGAACTGAATATATATGCGTAAGAACTGAATATATATGCGTAAGATCGCAATATATGTGTTAGAACTGAATATATATGCGTAAGAACTGAATATATATGTGTAAGAACTGAATATATGCGTAAGAACGGAATATATATGCGTAAGAACTGAATATATATGCGTAAGATCGGAATGTATGTGTAAGAATTAAACATATATGCGTAAGAATTGAATATATATGCGTTAGAACTGAATATATGCGTAAGAACTGAATATATGCGTAAGAACTGAATATATATGTGTAAGATCGGAATGTATGTGTAAGAACTAAACATATATGCGTAAGAATTGAATATATATGCGTAAGAACTGAATATATTTGTGTAAGAACTGCATATATATGTGTAAGAACTAAATATATATGTGTAAGAACTGAATATATATGTGTAAGAACTGAATATATATGTGTTAGAACGGAATATGTATGTGTAAGAACTGAATATATATGTGTTAGAACGGAATATATATGTGTAAGAACTGAATATATATGTGTAAGAACTGAATATCTATGTGTAAGAGCTGAATATATATGTGTAAGAACTGAATATATATGCGTAAGAACTGAATATATATGCGTAAGATCGGAATATATGTGTAAGAACTGAACATATATGCGTAAAAATTGAATATATATGCGTAAGAACTGAATATATGCGTAAGAAATGAATATATACGTAAGAACTGAATATATATGTGTAAGAACTGAATATATTTGTGTAAGAACTGCATATATATGTGTAAGAAATGAATATATATGTGTAAGTACTGAATATATATCTGTAAGAACTGAATATATATGTGCTAGAACGGAATATGTATGTGTAAGAACTGAATATATATGTGTTAGAACGGAATATATATGTGTAAGAACTGAATATATATGCGTAAGAACGGGATATATATGTGTAAGAACGGAATATATATGTGTAAGAACTGAATATATATGTGTAAGAACTGATTATATATGTGTTAGAACTGCATATATATGTGTAAGAACTGAATATATATGTGTAAGAACTGAACATATATGCGTAAGAACTGAATATATGCGTAAGAACTGAATATATGCGTAAGAACTGAATATATATGTGTAAGAACTGAATATATTTGTGTAAGAACTGAATATATATGTGCAAGAAATGTATATATATGTGTTAGAGCTTAATATATATGTGTAAGAACTGAATATATATGCGTAAGAACGGAATATATATGTGTAAGAACGGAATATATATGTGTAAGAACTGAATATATATGTGTAAGAACTGAATATATATGTGTTAGAACTGAATATATATGTGTAAGAACTGAATATATATGTGTAAGAACTGAATATATATGTGTAAGAGCTGAATATATATGTGTAAGAACTGAATATATATGCGTAAGAACTGAATATATATGCGTAAGATCGGAATATATGTGTAAGAACTGAACATATATGCGTAAGAACTGAATATATATGCGTAAGAACTGAATATATGTGTAAGAACTGAATATATACGTAAAAACTGAATATATATGTGTAAGAACTGAATATATTTTTGTAAGAAATGCATATATATGTGTAAGAATTGAATATATATGCGTAAGAACGGAATATATATGTGTAAGAACTGAATATATATGGTGTGTTAGAACTGAATATATATGCGTAAGAACTGAATATATATGTGTAAGAACTGAATATATGCGTAAGAACGGAATATATATGCGTAAGAACTGAATATATATGCGTAAATCGGAATGTATGCGTAAGAATTAAACATATATGCGTAAGAATTGAATATATATGCGTAAGAACTGAATATATGCGTAAGAACTGAATATATGCGTACGAACTGAATATATATGCGTAAGATCGGAATATATGTGTAAGAACTGAACATATATTCGTAAGAATTGAATATATATGCGTAAGAACTGAATATATATGCGTAAGAACGGAATATATATGTGTAAGAACTGAATATATATGTGTTAGAACGGAATATGTATGTGTTAGAACTGAATATATATGTGTTAGAACGGAATATATATGTGTAAGAACTGAATATATATGTGTAAGAGCTGAATATATATGTGTAAGAACTGAATATATATGCGTAAGAACTGAATATATATGCGTAAGATCGGAATATATGTGTAAGAACTGAACATATATTCGTAAGAATTGAATATATATGCGTAAGAACTGAATATATATGCGTAAGAACGGACTATATATGTGTAAGAACTGAATATATATGTGTAAGAAGTGAATATATATGTGTTAGAACGGAATATATATGTGTAAGAACTGAATATATATGTATAAGAACTGAATATATATGTGTAAGAGCTGAATATATATGTGTAAGAACTGAATATATATGCGTAAGAACTGAATATATATGCGTAAGATCGGAATATATGTGTAAGAACTGAACATATATGCGTAAGAATTGAATATATATGCGTAAGAACTGAATATATGCGTAAGAACTGAATATATATGTGTAAGAAATGAATATATATGTGTTAGAACGGAATACATATTAGTAAGAACTGAATATATATGCGTAAGAACGGAATATATATGTGTTAGAACGGAATATATATGTGTAAGAACTGAATATATATGCGTAAGAACGGAATATATCTGTGTAAGAACTGAATATATATGTGTAAGAACTGAATATATATGTGTTAAAATTGAATATATATGTGTAAGAACTGAATATATGTGTAAGAACTGAATATATATGTGTAAGAGCTGAATATATATGTGTAAGAACTGAATATATATGCGTAAGAACTGAATATATATGCGTAAGATCGCAATATATGTGTTAGAACTGAATATATATGCGTAAGAACTGAATATATATGTGTAAGAACTGAATATATGCGTAAGAACGGAATATATATGCGTAAGAACTGAATATATATGCGTAAGATCGGAATGTATGTGTAAGAATTAAACATATATGCGTAAGAATTGAATATATATGCGTAAGAACTGAATATATGCGTAAGACCTGAATATATGCGTAAGAACTGAATATATATGTGTAAGAACTGAATATATTTGTGTAAGAACTGCATATATGTGTAAGAACTGAATATATATGTGTAAGAACTGAATATATATGTGTAAGAACTGAATATATATGTGTTAGAACGGAATATGTATGTGTAAGAACTGAATATATATGTGTTAGAACGGAATATATATGTGTAAGAACTGAATATATATGTGTAAGAACTGAATATATATGTGTAAGAGCTGAATATATATGTGTTAGAACTGAATATATATGCGTAAGAACTGAATATATATGCGTAAGATCGGAATATATGTGTAAGAACTGAACATATATGCGTAAGAATTGAATATATATGCGTAAGAACTGAATATATGCGTAAGAAATGAATATATACGTAAGAACTGAATATATATGTGTAAGAACTGAATATATTTGTGTAAGAACTGCATATATATGTGTAAGAACTGAATATATATGTGTAAGAACGGAATATATATGTGTAAGAATTGAATATATATGTGTAAGAAGTGAATATATATGTGTTAGAACGGAATATATATGTGTAAGAACTGAAAATATATGTGTAAGAACTGAATATATATATGTAAGAGCTGAATATATATGTGTAAAACTACTGAATATATATGCGTAAGAACTGAATATATATGCGTAAGATCGGAATATATGTGTAAGAACTGAACATATATGCGTAAGAATTGAATATATATGCGTAAGAACTGAATATATGCGTAAGAACTGAATATATGCGTAAGAACTGAATATATATGTGTAAGAGCTGAATATATTTGTGTAAGAACTGCATATATATGTGTAAGAACTGAATATATATGTGTAAGAACTGAACATATATGCGTAAGAATTGAATATATATGCGTAAGAACTGGATATATGCGTAAGAACTGAATATATGCGTAAGAACTGAATATATATGTGTAAGAACTGAATATATTTGTGTAAGAACTGCATATATATGTGTAAGAACTGAATATATATGTGTAAGAACTGAATATATATGTGTAAGAACTGAATATATATGTGTAAGAACTTAATATATATGCGTAAGAACGGAATATATATGTGTAAGAACGGAATATATATGTGTAAGAACTGAATATATATGTGTAAGAACTGAATATTTATGTGTCAGAACTGAATATATATGTGTAAGAACTGAACATATATGCGTAAGAATTGAATATATATGCTTAAGAACTGAATATATGCGTAATAACTGAATATATGCGTAAGAACTGAATATATATGTGTAAGAACTGAATATATTTGTGTAAGAACTGCATATATATGTGAAAGAACTGAATATATATGTGTAAGAACTGAATATATATGTGTAAGAACTGAATATATATGTGTTAGAACGGAATATGTATGTGTAAGAACTGAATATATATGTGTTAGAACGGAATATATATGTGTAAGAACTGAATATATATGTGTAAGAACTGAATATATATGTGTAAGAGCTGAATATATATGTGTAAGAACTGAATATATATGTGTAAGAACTGAACATATATGCGTAAGAATTGAATATATATGCTTAAGAACTGAATATATGCGTAATAACTGAATATATGCGTAAGAACTGAATATATATGTGTAAGAACTGAATATATTTGTGTAAGAACTGCATATATATGTGTAAGAACTGAATATATATGTGTAAGAACTGAATATATATGTGTAAGAACTGAATATATATGTGTTAGAACGGAATATGTATGTGTAAGAACTGAATATATATGTGTTAGAACGGAATATATATATGTAAGAACTGAATATATATGTGTAAGAACTGAATATATATGTGTAAGAGCTGAATATATATGTGTAAGAACTGAATATATATGCGTAAGAACTGAATATATATGCGAAAGATCGGAATATATGTGTAAGAACTGAACATATATGCGTAAGAATTGAATATATATGCGTAAGAACTGAATATATGCGTAAGAACTGAATATATACGTAAGAACTGAATATATATGTGTAAGAACTGAATATATTTGTGTAAGAACTGCATATATATGTGTAAGAACTGAATATATATGCGTAAGAACGGAATATATATGTGTAAGAACTGAATATATATGTGTAAGAAGTGAATATATATGTGTTAGAACGGAATATATATGTGTAAGAACTGAATATATATGTGTAAGAACTGAATATATATGTGTAAGAGCTGAATATATATGTGTAAGAACTGAATATATATGCGTAAGAACTGAATATATATGCGTAAGATCGGAATATATGTGTAAGAACTGAACATATATGCGTAAGAATTGAATATATATGCGTAAGAACTGAATATATGCGTAAGAACTGAATATATATGTGTAAGAAATGAATATATATGTGTTAGAACGGAATACATATTAGTAAGAACTGAATATATATGCGTAAGAACGGAATATATATGTGTTAGAACGTAATATATATGTGTAAGAACTGAATATATATGCGTAAGAACGGAATATATCTGTGTAAGAACTGAATATATATGTGTAAGAACTGAATATATATGTGTTAAAACTGAATATATATGTGTAAGAACTGAATATATGTGTAAGAACTGAATATATATGTGTAAGAGCTGAATATATATGTGTAAGAACTGAATATATATGCGTAAGATCGCAATATATGTGTAAGAACTGAATATATGCGTAAAAACTGAATATATATGTGTAAGAACTGAATATATTTGTGTAAGAACGGAATATATATGTGTAAGAACTGAATATATATGTGTAAGAACTGAATATATCTGTGTTAGAACGGAATATATATGCGTAAGAACGGAATATATATGTGTAAT
>JAWPHD010025920.1:0-14831 GCA_037043455.1 Cyrtodaria siliqua | reverse complement strand
ATGCCTTAAGAATAGCGAATAAAAGATACCCATTCTGCAGCTCTTTCTTAACGTCTCACACCACAATTAATTTTCCATAGGGTCCCATTGTAATGTTTTTGTTCGTGGCATAGAGATAAAAAAGATTTTGCAACATGTATTTATGCTTAAATTCTTCATTGATCCAATATCTGCATGTTATTAACTTTTAACAAATATTTACCAGATTGAACTTTTTTTAATTTCATGCTTGCGTGACACCTATCAAAATTTAGACAAAAATACAACCCCGTGGAGATTAGACCCATGATGTGTAAAATGAGGCAGAATTAGCTAGAAATCTTATATCAACATGCATTTTTCTATGATCTCTTCCTAAAATGCTGTAGATTTAGAACCTGGTAAAGATAAATCAATGTATCCTGTAAAATGTAGAAAAGCGAACTTGTTTTTTTTATCTACCTCCTTCATCTGTAGGGCAGGAGTATTTAAGGGAGATAATAGTGTTGTGAGTCCTTAAGGTGATTTTTTTTTCTAATGATCATCTTAATACTAATTGAACATGTATACAAATCAAGTACACGCTGAAAAGTGCTAAAATTTTGATTCCATGTTTATTGCTTTTCAAATTATTCAAGTTTTAGTGACCTAGGGTATTGGTCGAAATTCAGGCGGAGTACCTTTAATATTTTGAAAATCTACAGTAGTGATAAGGATTTTGCATTTTCCTGGTCATTTGTGCTCAGCTATGTCTGAAACTTTCAAATATACACGAAAAGGCATCTCTACATCTGAATATAGCATAAAAATGATCTTTAAGAAATGATTATTAAGAAAAATGCTGAAAATAATAAACTCAAACTAAGGGTTACCCGTCAAAATTTTGATTTTCCAGGAAAAGTATCAGTCTCTCGCTTTAATTTTGACATTTTTTCAAAGTAGTCTGTCTTCATTGATACGTGTGTTTGTTTTACAAGCCAATAGCTGTAAAATAAAGCTAAGATTATGCTTATATCTGTATTGGTTTTGAAAATATAGTTAATTTTTAGTTAAACATGATATCATGTAAAATTTCAGCTAATTCCTGCAATATGAAGACAACTTGAAGTAACTATACATACACAGACGGGATTTCTGAATAACCGTGTTAACTGTGTCCTAACACGTCTGAAACGTTCACAGATACACAAACAATGCTTAGAGGTGAAGGATGTAAGATACCCGTTCTGCAGCTCTAAAGCGCAAGGGCTTAGAGATGAATGATGGAAATTCCCATTCTGAAGCTTCAAATTGCAAGACATTAGAGATGAATGATGAATGATACCTGTTCTGCAGCTCTAAAGCGCAATGCCTTAGCATAACAGGATGAAAAATACCCGTTCTGCAGCTCTAAAGCGCAATACCTTAGAGATGACGGATGAAAATGCCATTATGCAGCTCTAAAGCGCAATGCCTTAAGAATAGCGAATAAAAGATACCCATTCTGCAGCTCTTTCTTAACGTCTCACACCACAATTAATTTTCCATAGGGTCCCATTGTAATGTTTTTGTTCGTGGCATAGAGATAAAAAAGATTTTGCAACATGTATTTATGCTTAAATTCTTCATTGATCCAATATCTGCATGTTATTAACTTTTAACAAATATTTACCAGATTGAACTTTTTTTAATTTCATGCTTGCGTGACACCTATCAAAATTTAGACAAAAATACAACCCCGTGGAGATTAGACCCATGATGTGTAAAATGAGGCAGAATTAGCTAGAAATCTTATATCAACATGCATTTTTCTATGATCTCTTCCTAAAATGCTGTAGATTTAGAACCTGGTAAAGATAAATCAATGTATCCTGTAAAATGTAGAAAAGCGAACTTGTTTTTTTTATCTACCTCCTTCATCTGTAGGGCAGGAGTATTTAAGGGAGATAATAGTGTTGTGAGTCCTTAAGGTGATTTTTTTTTCTAATGATCATCTTAATACTAATTGAACATGTATACAAATCAAGTACACGCTGAAAAGTGCTAAAATTTTGATTCCATGTTTATTGCTTTTCAAATTATTCAAGTTTTAGTGACCTAGGGTATTGGTCGAAATTCAGGCGGAGTACCTTTAATATTTTGAAAATCTACAGTAGTGATAAGGATTTTGCATTTTCCTGGTCATTTGTGCTCAGCTATGTCTGAAACTTTCAAATATACACGAAAAGGCATCTCTACATCTGAATATAGCATAAAAATGATCTTTAAGAAATGATTATTAAGAAAAATGCTGAAAATAATAAACTCAAACTAAGGGTTACCCGTCAAAATTTTGATTTTCCAGGAAAAGTATCAGTCTCTCGCTTTAATTTTGACATTTTTTCAAAGTAGTCTGTCTTCATTGATACGTGTGTTTGTTTTACAAGCCAATAGCTGTAAAATAAAGCTAAGATTATGCTTATATCTGTATTGGTTTTGAAAATATAGTTAATTTTTAGTTAAACATGATATCATGTAAAATTTCAGCTAATTCCTGCAATATGAAGACAACTTGAAGTAACTATACATACACAGACGGGATTTCTGAATAACCGTGTTAACTGTGTCCTAACACGTCTGAAACGTTCACAGATACACAAACAATGCTTAGAGGTGAAGGATGTAAGATACCCGTTCTGCAGCTCTAAAGCGCAAGGGCTTAGAGATGAATGATGGAAATTCCCATTCTGAAGCTTCAAATTGCAAGACATTAGAGATGAATGATGAATGATACCTGTTCTGCAGCTCTAAAGCGCAATGCCTTAGCATAACAGGATGAAAAATACCCGTTCTGCAGCTCTAAAGCGCAATACCTTAGAGATGACGGATGAAAATGCCATTATGCAGCTCTAAAGCGCAATGCCTTAAGAATAGCGAATAAAAGATACCCATTCTGCAGCTCTTTCTTAACGTCTCACACCACAATTAATTTTCCATAGGGTCCCATTGTAATGTTTTTGTTCGTGGCATAGAGATAAAAAAGATTTTGCAACATGTATTTATGCTTAAATTCTTCATTGATCCAATATCTGCATGTTATTAACTTTTAACAAATATTTACCAGATTGAACTTTTTTTAATTTCATGCTTGCGTGACACCTATCAAAATTTAGACAAAAATACAACCCCGTGGAGATTAGACCCATGATGTGTAAAATGAGGCAGAATTAGCTAGAAATCTTATATCAACATGCATTTTTCTATGATCTCTTCCTAAAATGCTGTAGATTTAGAACCTGGTAAAGATAAATCAATGTATCCTGTAAAATGTAGAAAAGCGAACTTGTTTTTTTTATCTACCTCCTTCATCTGTAGGGCAGGAGTATTTAAGGGAGATAATAGTGTTGTGAGTCCTTAAGGTGATTTTTTTTTCTAATGATCATCTTAATACTAATTGAACATGTATACAAATCAAGTACACGCTGAAAAGTGCTAAAATTTTGATTCCATGTTTATTGCTTTTCAAATTATTCAAGTTTTAGTGACCTAGGGTATTGGTCGAAATTCAGGCGGAGTACCTTTAATATTTTGAAAATCTACAGTAGTGATAAGGATTTTGCATTTTCCTGGTCATTTGTGCTCAGCTATGTCTGAAACTTTCAAATATACACGAAAAGGCATCTCTACATCTGAATATAGCATAAAAATGATCTTTAAGAAATGATTATTAAGAAAAATGCTGAAAATAATAAACTCAAACTAAGGGTTACCCGTCAAAATTTTGATTTTCCAGGAAAAGTATCAGTCTCTCGCTTTAATTTTGACATTTTTTCAAAGTAGTCTGTCTTCATTGATACGTGTGTTTGTTTTACAAGCCAATAGCTGTAAAATAAAGCTAAGATTATGCTTATATCTGTATTGGTTTTGAAAATATAGTTAATTTTTAGTTAAACATGATATCATGTAAAATTTCAGCTAATTCCTGCAATATGAAGACAACTTGAAGTAACTATACATACACAGACGGGATTTCTGAATAACCGCGTTAACTGTGTCCTAACACGTCTGAAACGTTCACAGATACACAAACAATGCTTAGAGGTGAAGGATGTAAGATACCCGTTCTGCAGCTCTAAAGCGCAAGGGCTTAGAGATGAATGATGGAAATTCCCATTCTGAAGCTTCAAATTGCAAGACATTAGAGATGAATGATGAATGATACCTGTTCTGCAGCTCTAAAGCGCAATGCCTTAGCATAACAGGATGAAAAATACCCGTTCTGCAGCTCTAAAGCGCAATACCTTAGAGATGACGGATGAAAATGCCATTATGCAGCTCTAAAGCGCAATGCCTTAAGAATAGCGAATAAAAGATACCCATTCTGCAGCTCTTTCTTAACGTCTCACACCACAATTAATTTTCCATAGGGTCCCATTGTAATGTTTTTGTTCGTGGCATAGAGATAAAAAAGATTTTGCAACATGTATTTATGCTTAAATTCTTCATTGATCCAATATCTGCATGTTATTAACTTTTAACAAATATTTACCAGATTGAACTTTTTTTAATTTCATGCTTGCGTGACACCTATCAAAATTTAGACAAAAATACAACCCCGTGGAGATTAGACCCATGATGTGTAAAATGAGGCAGAATTAGCTAGAAATCTTATATCAACATGCATTTTTCTATGATCTCTTCCTAAAATGCTGTAGATTTAGAACCTGGTAAAGATAAATCAATGTATCCTGTAAAATGTAGAAAAGCGAACTTGTTTTTTTTATCTACCTCCTTCATCTGTAGGGCAGGAGTATTTAAGGGAGATAATAGTGTTGTGAGTCCTTAAGGTGATTTTTTTTTCTAATGATCATCTTAATACTAATTGAACATGTATACAAATCAAGTACACGCTGAAAAGTGCTAAAATTTTGATTCCATGTTTATTGCTTTTCAAATTATTCAAGTTTTAGTGACCTAGGGTATTGGTCGAAATTCAGGCGGAGTACCTTTAATATTTTGAAAATCTACAGTAGTGATAAGGATTTTGCATTTTCCTGGTCATTTGTGCTCAGCTATGTCTGAAACTTTCAAATATACACGAAAAGGCATCTCTACATCTGAATATAGCATAAAAATGATCTTTAAGAAATGATTATTAAGAAAAATGCTGAAAATAATAAACTCAAACTAAGGGTTACCCGTCAAAATTTTGATTTTCCAGGAAAAGTATCAGTCTCTCGCTTTAATTTTGACATTTTTTCAAAGTAGTCTGTCTTCATTGATACGTGTGTTTGTTTTACAAGCCAATAGCTGTAAAATAAAGCTAAGATTATGCTTATATCTGTATTGGTTTTGAAAATATAGTTAATTTTTAGTTAAACATGATATCATGTAAAATTTCAGCTAATTCCTGCAATATGAAGACAACTTGAAGTAACTATACATACACAGACGGGATTTCTGAATAACCGTGTTAACTGTGTCCTAACACGTCTGAAACGTTCACAGATACACAAACAATGCTTAGAGGTGAAGGATGTAAGATACCCGTTCTGCAGCTCTAAAGCGCAAGGGCTTAGAGATGAATGATGGAAATTCCCATTCTGAAGCTTCAAATTGCAAGACATTAGAGATGAATGATGAATGATACCTGTTCTGCAGCTCTAAAGCGCAATGCCTTAGCATAACAGGATGAAAAATACCCGTTCTGCAGCTCTAAAGCGCAATACCTTAGAGATGACGGATGAAAATGCCATTATGCAGCTCTAAAGCGCAATGCCTTAAGAATAGCGAATAAAAGATACCCATTCTGCAGCTCTTTCTTAACGTCTCACACCACAATTAATTTTCCATAGGGTCCCATTGTAATGTTTTTGTTCGTGGCATAGAGATAAAAAAGATTTTGCAACATGTATTTATGCTTAAATTCTTCATTGATCCAATATCTGCATGTTATTAACTTTTAACAAATATTTACCAGATTGAACTTTTTTTAATTTCATGCTTGCGTGACACCTATCAAAATTTAGACAAAAATACAACCCCGTGGAGATTAGACCCATGATGTGTAAAATGAGGCAGAATTAGCTAGAAATCTTATATCAACATGCATTTTTCTATGATCTCTTCCTAAAATGCTGTAGATTTAGAACCTGGTAAAGATAAATCAATGTATCCTGTAAAATGTAGAAAAGCGAACTTGTTTTTTTTATCTACCTCCTTCATCTGTAGGGCAGGAGTATTTAAGGGAGATAATAGTGTTGTGAGTCCTTAAGGTGATTTTTTTTTCTAATGATCATCTTAATACTAATTGAACATGTATACAAATCAAGTACACGCTGAAAAGTGCTAAAATTTTGATTCCATGTTTATTGCTTTTCAAATTATTCAAGTTTTAGTGACCTAGGGTATTGGTCGAAATTCAGGCGGAGTACCTTTAATATTTTGAAAATCTACAGTAGTGATAAGGATTTTGCATTTTCCTGGTCATTTGTGCTCAGCTATGTCTGAAACTTTCAAATATACACGAAAAGGCATCTCTACATCTGAATATAGCATAAAAATGATCTTTAAGAAATGATTATTAAGAAAAATGCTGAAAATAATAAACTCAAACTAAGGGTTACCCGTCAAAATTTTGATTTTCCAGGAAAAGTATCAGTCTCTCGCTTTAATTTTGACATTTTTTCAAAGTAGTCTGTCTTCATTGATACGTGTGTTTGTTTTACAAGCCAATAGCTGTAAAATAAAGCTAAGATTATGCTTATATCTGTATTGGTTTTGAAAATATAGTTAATTTTTAGTTAAACATGATATCATGTAAAATTTCAGCTAATTCCTGCAATATGAAGACAACTTGAAGTAACTATACATACACAGACGGGATTTCTGAATAACCGTGTTAACTGTGTCCTAACACGTCTGAAACGTTCACAGATACACAAACAATGCTTAGAGGTGAAGGATGTAAGATACCCGTTCTGCAGCTCTAAAGCGCAAGGGCTTAGAGATGAATGATGGAAATTCCCATTCTGAAGCTTCAAATTGCAAGACATTAGAGATGAATGATGAATGATACCTGTTCTGCAGCTCTAAAGCGCAATGCCTTAGCATAACAGGATGAAAAATACCCGTTCTGCAGCTCTAAAGCGCAATACCTTAGAGATGACGGATGAAAATGCCATTATGCAGCTCTAAAGCGCAATGCCTTAAGAATAGCGAATAAAAGATACCCATTCTGCAGCTCTTTCTTAACGTCTCACACCACAATTAATTTTCCATAGGGTCCCATTGTAATGTTTTTGTTCGTGGCATAGAGATAAAAAAGATTTTGCAACATGTATTTATGCTTAAATTCTTCATTGATCCAATATCTGCATGTTATTAACTTTTAACAAATATTTACCAGATTGAACTTTTTTTAATTTCATGCTTGCGTGACACCTATCAAAATTTAGACAAAAATACAACCCCGTGGAGATTAGACCCATGATGTGTAAAATGAGGCAGAATTAGCTAGAAATCTTATATCAACATGCGTTTTTCTATGATCTCTTCCTAAAATGCTGTAGATTTAGAACCTGGTAAAGATAAATCAATGTATCCTGTAAAATGTAGAAAAGCGAACTTGTTTTTTTTATCTACCTCCTTCATCTGTAGGGCAGGAGTATTTAAGGGAGATAATAGTGTTGTGAGTCCTTAAGGTGATTTTTTTTTCTAATGATCATCTTAATACTAATTGAACATGTATACAAATCAAGTACACGCTGAAAAGTGCTAAAATTTTGATTCCATGTTTATTGCTTTTCAAATTATTCAAGTTTTAGTGACCTAGGGTATTGGTCGAAATTCAGGCGGAGTACCTTTAATATTTTGAAAATCTACAGTAGTGATAAGGATTTTGCATTTTCCTGGTCATTTGTGCTCAGCTATGTCTGAAACTTTCAAATATACACGAAAAGGCATCTCTACATCTGAATATAGCATAAAAATGATCTTTAAGAAATGATTATTAAGAAAAATGCTGAAAATAATAAACTCAAACTAAGGGTTACCCGTCAAAATTTTGATTTTCCAGGAAAAGTATCAGTCTCTCGCTTTAATTTTGACATTTTTTCAAAGTAGTCTGTCTTCATTGATACGTGTGTTTGTTTTACAAGCCAATAGCTGTAAAATAAAGCTAAGATTATGCTTATATCTGTATTGGTTTTGAAAATATAGTTAATTTTTAGTTAAACATGATATCATGTAAAATTTCAGCTAATTCCTGCAATATGAAGACAACTTGAAGTAACTATACAAACACAGACGGGATTTCTGAATAACCGTGTTAACTGTATCCTAACACGTCTGAAACGTTCACAGATACACAAACAATGCTTAGAGGTGAAGGATGTAAGATACCCGTTCTGCAGCTCTAAAGCGCAAGGGCTTAGAGATGAATGATGGAAATTCCCATTCTGAAGCTTCAAATTGCAAGACATTAGAGATGAATGATGAATGATACCTGTTCTGCAGCTCTAAAGCGCAATGCCTTAGCATAACAGGATGAAAAATACCCGTTCTGCAGCTCTAAAGCGCAATACCTTAGAGATGACGGATGAAAATGCCATTATGCAGCTCTAAAGCGCAATGCCTTAAGAATAGCGAATAAAAGATACCCATTCTGCAGCTCTTTCTTAACGTCTCACACCACAATTAATTTTCCATAGGGTCCCATTGTAATGTTTTTGTTCGTGGCATAGAGATAAAAAAGATTTTGCAACATGTATTTATGCTTAAATTCTTCATTGATCCAATATCTGCATGTTATTAACTTTTAACAAATATTTACCAGATTGAACTTTTTTTAATTTCATGCTTGCGTGACACCTATCAAAATTTAGACAAAAATACAACCCCGTGGAGATTAGACCCATGATGTGTAAAATGAGGCAGAATTAGCTAGAAATCTTATATCAACATGCATTTTTCTATGATCTCTTCCTAAAATGCTGTAGATTTAGAACCTGGTAAAGATAAATCAATGTATCCTGTAAAATGTAGAAAAGCGAACTTGTTTTTTTTATCTACCTCCTTCATCTGTAGGGCAGGAGTATTTAAGGGAGATAATAGTGTTGTGAGTCCTTAAGGTGATTTTTTTTTCTAATGATCATCTTAATACTAATTGAACATGTATACAAATCAAGTACACGCTGAAAAGTGCTAAAAGTTTGATTCCATGTTTATTGCTTTTCAAATTATTCAAGTTTTAGTGACCTAGGGTATTGGTCGAAATTCAGGCGGAGTACCTTTAATATTTTGAAAATCTACAGTAGTGATAAGGATTTTGCATTTTCCTGGTCATTTGTGCTCAGCTATGTCTGAAACTTTCAAATATACACGAAAAGGCATCTCTACATCTGAATATAGCATAAAAATGATCTTTAAGAAATGATTATTAAGAAAAATGCTGAAAATAATAAACTCAAACTAAGGGTTACCCGTCAAAATTTTGATTTTCCAGGAAAAGTATCAGTCTCTCGCTTTAATTTTGACATTTTTTCAAAGTAGTCTGTCTTCATTGATACGTGTGTTTGTTTTACAAGCCAATAGCTGTAAAATAAAGCTAAGATTATGCTTATATCTGTATTGGTTTTGAAAATATAGTTAATTTTTAGTTAAACATGATATCATGTAAAATTTCAGCTAATTCCTGCAATATGAAGACAACTTGAAGTAACTATACATACACAGACGGGATTTCTGAATAACCGTGTTAACTGTGTCCTAACACGTCTGAAACGTTCACAGATACACAAACAATGCTTAGAGGTGAAGGATGTAAGATACCCGTTCTGCAGCTCTAAAGCGCAAGGGCTTAGAGATGAATGATGGAAATTCCCATTCTGAAGCTTCAAATTGCAAGACATTAGAGATGAATGATGAATGATACCTGTTCTGCAGCTCTAAAGCGCAATGCCTTAGCATAACAGGATGAAAAATACCCGTTCTGCAGCTCTAAAGCGCAATACCTTAGAGATGACGGATGAAAATGCCATTATGCAGCTCTAAAGCGCAATGCCTTAAGAATAGCGAATAAAAGATACCCATTCTGCAGCTCTTTCTTAACGTCTCACACCACAATTAATTTTCCATAGGGTCCCATTGTAATGTTTTTGTTCGTGGCATAGAGATAAAAAAGATTTTGCAACATGTATTTATGCTTAAATTCTTCATTGATCCAATATCTGCATGTTATTAACTTTTAACAAATATTTACCAGATTGAACTTTTTTTAATTTCATGCTTGCGTGACTCACACCTATCAAAATTTAGACAAAAATACAACCCCGTGGAGATTAGACCCATGATGTGTAAAATGAGGCAGAATTAGCTAGAAATCTTATATCAACATGCATTTTTCTATGATCTCTTCCTAAAATGCTGTAGATTTAGAACCTGGTAAAGATAAATCAATGTATCCTGTAAAATGTAGAAAAGCGAACTTGTTTTTTTTATCTACCTCCTTCATCTGTAGGGCAGGAGTATTTAAGGGAGATAATAGTGTTGTGAGTCCTTAAGGTGATTTTTTTTTCTAATGATCATCTTAATACTAATTGAACATGTATACAAATCAAGTACACGCTGAAAAGTGCTAAAATGTTGATTCCATGTTTATTGCTTTTCAAATTATTCAAGTTTTAGTGACCTAGGGTATTGGTCGAAATTCAGGCGGAGTACCTTTAATATTTTGAAAATCTACAGTAGTGATAAGGATTTTGCATTTTCCTGGTCATTTGTGCTCAGCTATGTCTGAAACTTTCAAATATACACGAAAAGGCATCTCTACATCTGAATATAGCATAAAAATGATCTTTAAGAAATGATTATTAAGAAAAATGCTGAAAATAATAAACTCAAACTAAGGGTTACCCGTCAAAATTTTGATTTTCCAGGAAAAGTATCAGTCTCTCGCTTTAATTTTGACATTTTTTCAAAGTAGTCTGTCTTCATTGATACGTGTGTTTGTTTTACAAGCCAATAGCTGTAAAATAAAGCTAAGATTATGCTTATATCTGTATTGGTTTTGAAAATATAGTTAATTTTTAGTTAAACATGATATCATGTAAAATTTCAGCTAATTCCTGCAATATGAAGACAACTTGAAGTAACTATACATACACAGACGGGATTTCTGAATAACCGTGTTAACTGTGTCCTAACACGTCTGAAACGTTCACAGATACACAAACAATGCTTAGAGGTGAAGGATGTAAGATACCCGTTCTGCAGCTCTAAAGCGCAAGGGCTTAGAGATGAATGATGGAAATTCCCATTCTGAAGCTTCAAATTGCAAGACATTAGAGATGAATGATGAATGATACCTGTTCTGCAGCTCTAAAGCGCAATGCCTTAGCATAACAGGATGAAAAATACCCGTTCTGCAGCTCTAAAGCGCAATACCTTAGAGATGACGGATGAAAATGCCATTATGCAGCTCTAAAGCGCAATGCCTTAAGAATAGCGAATAAAAGATACCCATTCTGCAGCTCTTTCTTAACGTCTCACACCACAATTAATTTTCCATAGGGTCCCATTGTAATGTTTTTGTTCGTGGCATAGAGATAAAAAAGATTTTGCAACATGTATTTATGCTTAAATTCTTCATTGATCCAATATCTGCATGTTATTAACTTTTAACAAATATTTACCAGATTGAACTTTTTTTAATTTCATGCTTGCGTGACACCTATCAAAATTTAGACAAAAATACAACCCCGTGGAGATTAGACCCATGATGTGTAAAATGAGGCAGAATTAGCTAGAAATCTTATATCAACATGCATTTTTCTATGATCTCTTCCTAAAATGCTGTAGATTTAGAACCTGGTAAAGATAAATCAATGTATCCTGTAAAATGTAGAAAAGCGAACTTGTTTTTTTTATCTACCTCCTTCATCTGTAGGGCAGGAGTATTTAAGGGAGATAATAGTGTTGTGAGTCCTTAAGGTGATTTTTTTTTCTAATGATCATCTTAATACTAATTGAACATGTATACAAATCAAGTACACGCTGAAAAGTGCTAAAATTTTGATTCCATGTTTATTGCTTTTCAAATTATTCAAGTTTTAGTGACCTAGGGTATTGGTCGAAATTCAGGCGGAGTACCTTTAATATTTTGAAAATCTACAGTAGTGATAAGGATTTTGCATTTTCCTGGTCATTTGTGCTCAGCTATGTCTGAAACTTTCAAATATACACGAAAAGGCATCTCTACATCTGAATATAGCATAAAAATGATCTTTAAGAAATGATTATTAAGAAAAATGCTGAAAATAATAAACTCAAACTAAGGGTTACCCGTCAAAATTTTGATTTTCCAGGAAAAGTATCAGTCTCTCGCTTTAATTTTGACATTTTTTCAAAGTAGTCTGTCTTCAATGATACGTGTGTTTGTTTTACAAGCCAATAGCTGTAAAATAAAGCTAAGATTATGCTTATATCTGTATTGGTTTTGAAAATATAGTTAATTTTTAGTTAAACATGATATCATGTAAAATTTCAGCTAATTCCTGCAATATGAAGACAACTTGAAGTAACTATACATACACAGACGGGATTTCTGAATAACCGTGTTAACTGTGTCCTAACACGTCTGAAACGTTCACAGATACACAAACAATGCTTAGAGGTGAAGGATGTAAGATACCCGTTCTGCAGCTCTAAAGCGCAAGGGCTTAGAGATGAATGATGGAAATTCCCATTCTGAAGCTTCAAATTGCAAGACATTAGAGATGAATGATGAATGATACCTGTTCTGCAGCTCTAAAGCGCAATGCCTTAGCATAACAGGATGAAAAATACCCGTTCTGCAGCTCTAAAGCGCAATACCTTAGAGATGACGGATGAAAATGCCATTATGCAGCTCTAAAGCGCAATGCCTTAAGAATAGCGAATAAAAGATACCCATTCTGCAGCTCTTTCTTAACGTCTCACACCACAATTAATTTTCCATAGGGTCCCATTGTAATGTTTTTGTTCGTGGCATAGAGATAAAAAAGATTTTGCAACATGTATTTATGCTTAAATTCTTCATTGATCCAATATCTGCATGTTATTAACTTTTAACAAATATTTACCAGATTGAACTTTTTTTAATTTCATGCTTGCGTGACACCTATCAAAATTTAGACAAAAATACAACCCCGTGGAGATTAGACCCATGATGTGTAAAATGAGGCAGAATTAGCTAGAAATCTTATATCAACATGCATTTTTCTATGATCTCTTCCTAAAATGCTGTAGATTTAGAACCTGGTAAAGATAAATCAATGTATCCTGTAAAATGTAGAAAAGCGAACTTGTTTTTTTTATCTACCTCCTTCATCTGTAGGGCAGGAGTATTTAAGGGAGATAATAGTGTTGTGAGTCCTTAAGGTGATTTTTTTTTCTAATGATCATCTTAATACTAATTGAACATGTATACAAATCAAGTACACGCTGAAAAGTGCTAAAATTTTGATTCCATGTTTATTGCTTTTCAAATTATTCAAGTTTTAGTGACCTAGGGTATTGGTCGAAATTCAGGCGGAGTACCTTTAATATTTTGAAAATCTACAGTAGTGATAAGGATTTTGCATTTTCCTGGTCATTTGTGCTCAGCTATGTCTGAAACTTTCAAATATACACGAAAAGGCATCTCTACATCTGAATATAGCATAAAAATGATCTTTAAGAAATGATTATTAAAAAAAATGCTGAAAATAATAAACTCAAACTAAGGGTTACCCGTCAAAATTTTGATTTTCCAGGAAAAGTATCAGTCTCTCGCTTTAATTTTGACATTTTTTCAAAGTAGTCTGTCTTCATTGATACGTGTGTTTGTTTTACAAGCCAATAGCTGTAAAATAAAGCTAAGATTATGCTTATATCTGTATTGGTTTTGAAAATATAGTTAATTTTTAGTTAAACATGATATCATGTAAAATTTCAGCTAATTCCTGCAATATGAAGACAACTTGAAGTAACTATACATACACAGACGGGATTTCTGAATAACCGTGTTAACTGTGTCCTAACACGTCTGAAACGTTCACAGATACACAAACAATGCTTAGAGGTGAAGGATGTAAGATACCCGTTCTGCAGCTCTAAAGCGCAAGGGCTTAGAGATGAATGATGGAAATTCCCATTCTGAAGCTTCAAATTGCAAGACATTAGAGATGAATGATGAATGATACCTGTTCTGCAGCTCTAAAGCGCAATGCCTTAGCATAACAGGATGAAAAATACCCGTTCTGCAGCTCTAAAGCGCAATACCTTAGAGATGACGGATGAAAATGCCATTATGCAGCTCTAAAGCGCAATGCCTTAAGAATAGCGAATAAAAGATACCCATTCTGCAGCTCTTTCGGTGATTTTTTTTTCTAATGATCATCTTAATACTAATTGAACATGTATACAAATCAAGTACACGCTGAAAAGTGCTAAAATTTTGATTCCATGTTTATTGCTTTTCAAATTATTCAAGTTTTAGTGACCTAGGGTATTGGTCGAAATTCAGGCGGAGTACCTTTAATATTTTGAAAATCTACAGTAGTGATAAGGATTTTGCATTTTCCTGGTCATTTGTGCTCAGCTATGTCTGAAACTTTCAAATATACACGAAAAGGCATCTCTACATCTGAATATAGCATAAAAATGATCTTTAAGAAATGATTATTAAGAAAAATGCTGAAAATAATAAACTCAAACTAAGGGTTACCCGTCAAAATTTTGATTTTCCAGGAAAAGTATCAGTCTCTCGCTTTAATTTTGACATTTTTTCAAAGTAGTCTGTCTTCATTGATACGTGTGTTTGTTTTACAAGCCAATAGCTGTAAAATAAAGCTAAGATTATGCTTATATCTGTA
>JAWPHD010025919.1:0-14833 GCA_037043455.1 Cyrtodaria siliqua | reverse complement strand
ATACAGTTTCATAACAAATAATACAGTTATCATACCATACACTATAGCATCATTCCATTTACTACAGCATCATTTCAGACAATACATATCATCATTCCATTTATTACAGCATCATTCCATACAGCGTGACATCTTCATACAATCCACAAACACCATCATTCCATAATACTACAGAATCATTTACATACACTACAGTTTCGTACAATACCCTACAGCCTCATATTATACACTACGCGACATCATGCAATACACTACAGTTTTATATCATACTTTACAGCATCATTTCGTACACTACAGCATCAGTCCATACACTACAGCATTATTACATACACTACAGCATCATACCATAAACTACAGTTTCATACCATACTCTACAGCATCATTCCATGGACTACAGAATCATTCCATACACTACAGTTTCATACCATAACTCTATAGCATCATTCCGTACACTACAGCATCATTCCATACACTACAATTTCATAATATACTCTATAGCATCATTCCCGTACACTACAGCATCATCCATACACTACAGTTTTTATACCATATTCTACAGTATCATTCTATTCACTACAGCATCATACCATACATTACAGTATCATATCATATTCCTACAGTATCATACCATCAACTACATTATCCTATTCATACACTACAGTATAATACCATACACTACAGTATCATACCATACCCCACAGTTTCATACCAACCAGTACAGTATCATGCTACACTCAACTAGTTTATATACCAAACACTACAGTATCATAACCATATAAACTACAATATCATACAATACTATATCAGTTCATACCAAAACACTACATTATCATACCATACATTATAGCATCATTCCATTTAGTACAGCATCATTTCACACAATACAGCATCATTCCATACATTCCAGCATCATTCCATACATTGCAGCATCATTCCATACTCTACAGCATCATTCCATATACTAAACATGTATCTTTCCATGCACTACAGTTTCATATCATACTCTACAGCATCATACCATGCACTTACGACATCTTTCAATACATTACAATTTTTTAACCATACTCTACAGCATCATTCTATACACTACAGCATCATTCCATACACTATAGCATCATTACATACACTACAGGATGTACCATAGCACTATAGCATCATTCCATACACTACAGAATCATACCATTCACACATAAGTATCATACCATTACACTACAGTCATGATTATCATACCATGACACTACAGTATGATTATCATAGACCATACACGTAGTATCATACCATACACTATCAGAATCATACCATACAGTACAGAATCATACCATACACTACAGTATGATTATCATACCATATACACTACAGTATCATACTATATCACTACAGCATCAACCATACTCTACAGCTTATACCATATACTAACAGCATCATAGCATACTGTACTCGCAGCATCATACCATACACTAATCATCATACCAATACTCTACCAGCATCATACCATACACTACAGCATCATATCATGCACTACATGATCATACCATAGCACTACAGCATCATTGCATACACTACAGTTTCATACCTTTAGTTCTTGAGCTGGCTGTAGACCCCCTCCCTCAGGGGGAATTTTGTAGGTGTTATGATTTTCTGAAAAGAACATACATTAAGCGCTTCAACATATGACATGTGTGTCATCTGAACGTTGTGGGCTTTAGTGAGTTTTGGAGGAAAACGTTGCGTTTTAGACGAAAATCGCCGAAATCTGTGGATTGTCCTATAGAAAAAGAATGGAATATATTAGAACCAATTTGAACTGATGGAATCTTTCTCGGAACGCATCTCTCTGTGTCCCGCCATAATTTATGAATCCGATACTTAAATATTGAGATTTTGGGTTAATTTTTTAAAAAAATTGAATAAATTTCATGCCACACTCTACAGCATCATTCCATACACTACCAGTTTCATACTATACCCTACAGCATCATTCCATACACTACAGTTTCATACAATACACTACAACATCATTCCATACACTACCAGCAGCATTCCATACACTACAGTTTCATACCATACTCTACAGCATCAATTCCATAAAATACAGTTTTATACCATATTTTACAGCAGCAATCATTCCGTACACTACAGCATCATACCATACACTACAGGTATCAAACCACTACACTACATTTTTATAACCATACTCTACAGCATCATTCCGTTCACTACAACATCACTGTCCACACATAGAGCATCATTACATGACACTACATGCGTCATACCATACATTACTATCATCATTCCATAGCACTACAGTTTTATACCACTGCTCTACAGCATCATACCATACACTACAATATCATACTATAACACTACAGCATCATACCGATACTCTACAGCATCATACCATGACACTACAGTTTCATACCATACGCTACAGTATCTAATAACATAGCTCTACAACTGCTGTATCATACCATCACACTACAGCATCATACCATACACTATAGAATCATTCCCATACACAACAACATTATTCCCATACACCTACAGCATCATATCCATACACTACAGTTTCATACCATACACTACAGTATCATAACATACTCTACAACTGTTGTATCATACATATACACTACAGCATCAACCATACACTATAGAATCATTCCATACACAACACAACATTATTCAGTACTCACTACAGCTTCATACCATGCTCTAGCAGCATCATTCCATACACTACAGTGTTGTCAGTACATACTCTACAGCATCATTCCATAGACTACAGCATCATTCCATACACTACAGCTTCATACCATACTCTACAGCATCATTGCGTACAATACAGCATCATTCCATACACTACAGTTTTATACCATGCTCTACATGCATCATTCCATACACTACAGTTTCATACCATACTCTACAGCATCATTCCATAGACTACAGCATCATTACATACACTACAGTTTCATACCATACTCTACAGCATCATTGCGTACTATACAGCATCATTCCATACACTACAGTTTTATATACCATACTCTACAGCATCATTCCATACACTACAGTATCATATCATACTCTACAGTATCATACCATACACTACAATATCATAACCTATATACTGCAGTATCATACCATACCACTACAGTATCTATACCTTATTGTACACTTTCATATTGTCCCGTTTAGTTTGCATTGAGCTAAGTGTGCAATATTTAACAGATAATGTATTGTGCTGAGGTCCCATATGCAAGTTTATGAACTGGGCAGTCAGACCTAGAATGTTATATGGACCGAAGCGAAGCTGAGGTCCATATAATGTTCTAGGTCTGACTGCCCAGTCCATAAACTGCATATGGACCGAAAGCACCATACATTATTTGTTATATATTATACCGAATCTGACCAACAAATTAAATCAATACGTTTGATGATTTATTTTTGACGTCGTTCTTATTCACACGTCCGTTAATATAGCTATCGGACCGGGCGCTAGGTCAATATGCAACTTTATGGACCGGATGACGTCACATTAAACATAGAGTGGAATATGCAAATGAGGTGTAATATTCTACGATATTGCACGCATTGATATTTGCACGGGAACACTTTTGCTCTAGTGCTTGCTAAGAGCCGCGAAATAGAAATAAGGAACTACTTTCAAATAAAAATAACGGAATCCTTCCTATTAGTGTCAACAAAGAAAAATACGTGTTTTTTTTTCAACCTTTAATGGCAAAAATTGATAAAATAATTGAAATGGTCACTCACCCACTGTTGTTAACGTTATCGAATGGGTAAACAAACTTTAGAAAAATCGCTTGTTGTTTTTTAATGACGTCATCCGACGTCGACGTCGTTTTCGCGCAAAATAATCATCCACACAAAATGAAACTGAATGACAAGATAGGAATTCCATCAAAAAGATATAAAAATAACACAAATAAATGAAAAGTAATAGTTATACAATTAACATAGATCGAAAACAATATGAAAGTATAAAATAAAAAGGTTATTGAATTTGTATGGCTAAATATTACTTGGAACTCGTTGTTTTGGCGCAGAACGACTCGCAAGCTCGTCGTCCTTTTCAAAAACAACTCGTTCCAAGTAATATTTAGCCATACAAATTCAATAACCTATAATACTCAACAGTTTCATACTAAACACTACAGTACTCATACTACTCTAGGCAGTTTTATACCAAACACTAGCAGTATCCACCACCCACCATACACTACAGTATCATACCATATTATACAGTTTCATACCAAACACTGCAGTATCATACCCATACACTATAGCATCATTCCATTTACTACAGCATCATTCCAGAAAATATATCATCATTCCATTTATTACACATCATTCCATACCCTACATCTTCATCAACTATCATATTCATTACAGCATCAATTCCTAATTACAGAATCATTACATACACTACAGTTTCGTACCCATACACTACAGCCTCATATCTCATACACTACGACATCATGCAATAGCACTACAGTTATATATCATACTCTACAGCATCATTTTGTACACTACAGCATCAGTTCATACACTACAGCATTATTACATACACTACAGCATCATACCATATACTACAGCATCCATTCCATACAACTACAAGTTAGTATACCATACACTACAGCATCATACCATATACTATAGTATCAATACCATACACTACAGTATGATTATCATACCATACACTACAGTATCATACTATACTCTACAGTTTCAATACCAAACACTACAGTATCATACCATACACTACAGTATGATTATCATATACATACACTACAATATCATAATATATACTATAGCATTATACCATATTCTGCAGCATCATACCATACACTACAGCATCATACCATGCTCTACAGCATCATACCATACACAACATCATCATTCCATATAATGACAGCATCATTCCTTACACTACAGTTTTAAACCATACACTACAACATCATACCATACACTACAGTAGGATTATCATACCATACACTACAGTATCATACCATATACTACAGTATCATACCATACTCAACAGTTTCATACCAAACACTACAGTATCATACCATACTCTACAGTTTCATACCAAACACTACAGCATCATACCATACACTACAGTATCATACCATACCCTACAGTTTCATACCAAACACTACAGTATCATACCATACTGTACAGTTTCATACCAAACACTACAGTACCATGCCATACTCTACAGTTTCATACCAAACATTACAGTATCATACAATACACTACAGCATCATACCATTCTCGACAGTATCATACCATACTTTACAGCATCATTCCATACACTACAGCATCATTCCATACAATACAAGTTCATACCATACTCTACAGGCTCATTCCATACACTACAGCATCATTCCATATCCTAAAGTTTTATACCATACTCTGCAGCATCATTCCATACACTACAGCATCATTCAATACACTAGTTTCATGCCACACTCTTCAGCATCATTCCATACACTACAGCATCAATCCATATACTACAGTTTCATACCACACTCTACAGCATCATTCCATACACTACAGTTTCATACCATACACTATAACATCATTCCATTCACAACAGCAGCATTCCATAAACTGCAGTTTCGTACCATACTCTACAGCATCATTCCATACACTACAGCATCATTCCATAGACTACAGTGTTATACCATACTTTACAGCATCATTCCATACACTACAGCATCATACCATACACTTCAGTATCATATCTTACTCTACAGTATCATACCATACACTACAGTATCATACCATACTCTACAGGTTTATATCAAACACTACAGTATCATACCATACACTACAGTATCATATCATACTCTACAGTTTCATACCAAACACTACAGTATCATACCATACACTATAGCATCATTCCATTTACTACAGCATCATTCAACACACTACAGCATCATTCGATACATTACAACATCATTCCATACACTACAGCATCATACCATCCACTACAGCATCATTCCATATACTACAGTATCATTCCATGCACTACAGTTTCATACCATACTCTACAGCATCATACCATACACTACGACATCATTAAATACACTACAATTTTATACCATACTCTATAGCATCATTCCATACACTACAGCATCATTCCATACACTACAGCATCATTACATACACTACAGGATGATACGATGCACTACAACATCATTCCATACAGTACAGTTTTATACCATACTCTACAGTATGATTATCATACCATACACTACAGTATCATACTATACACTACAGCATCATTCCATACACTACAGCATCATTACATACACAACAGGATCATACCATACACTACAGTATCATACTATACACTACAGCATCATTCCATACACTACAGCATCATTACATACACTACAGGATGATACGATACACTACAACATCATTCCATACAGTACAGTTTTATACCATTCTCTACAGCATCATTCCATACACTACAGAATCATACCATTCACTACAGTATCATACCATACACTACAGTATGATTATCATACCATACACTACAGTATAATACTATACACTACAGCATCATTCCATACTCTACAGCATATACCATATACTACAGCATCATAGCATACTCTACAGCATCATACCATACACTACATTATCATACCAATACTCTACAGCATCATACCAGACATTACAACATCATATCATACACTACATGATCATACCATACTCTACAGCATCATACAATACAGTACAGCATCATTGCATACACTACAGTTTCATACCTTTAGATATTGAGCTGTCTGTAGACCCCCTCCCCTCAGGGGGAATTTTGTAAGGTATAATTTTCTGAAAGAACATACACTAAGCTTCAACATATGACATGTGTGCCATCTGAACGTTGTGGCTTTAGTGAGTTTTGGGGAAAAACGTTGCGTTTTTAGACGAAAATGGCCGAAATCTGGGATTGTCTTTTAGAAAAAGAATGATATATATTAGAAACAATTTGAACTGATGGAATCTTTCTCGGAACGCATCTCTCCGTGTCCCATAATATAATTTATGAATCCGATACTTAAATATTGAGATTTTGGGTAATTTTTTTAAAAAATTGAATACATTTCATGCCACACTCTACAGCATCATTCCATACACTACAGCATCATCCCATATACTGCAGTTTCATACCATACTCTACAGCATCATTCCATACACTACAGTTTCATACCATACACTACAACATCATTCCATACTCTACAACATCATTCCATACACTACAGCAGCATTCCATACACTACAGTTTCATACCATACTCTACAGCATAATTCCATAGACTACAGTTTTATACCATATTTTACAGCATCATTCCATACACTACAGCATCATACCATACACTACAGTATCATATCATACTCTACAATATCATACTATACACTACAATATCATACCATACACTACAGTATAATACCATACACTACAGTATCATACCATACTCCACAGTTTCATACCAATCACTACAGTATCATACCATACTTTACAGGTTTATATCAAACACTACAGTATCATACCATACACTACAGTATCATACCATACTCTACAGTTTCATACCAAACACTACAGTATCATACCATACATTATAGCATCATTCCATTTACTACAGCATCATTCCACACACTACAGCATCATTCCATACATTACAACATCATTGCATACACTACAGCATCATACCATCCACTACAGCATCATTCCATACACTACAGCATCATTCCATACATTACAACATCATTGCATACACTACAGCATCATACCATACACTACAGCATCATTCCAAACACTACAGAATCATACCATACACTACAGTTGTATACCATACACTACAGCATCATTCCAAACACTACAGTATCATACCATACACTACAGTATGATTATCATACCTACAGTATCATACTATACACTTCAGCATCATACCATACTCTACAGCATATACCATATACTACAGCATCATAGCATACTCTACAGCATGATACCATACACTACATCATCATACCAATACTCTACAGCATCATACCATACACTACAGCATCATATCATACACTACATCATCATACCATACTCTACAGCATCATACCATACAATACAGCATCATACCATACACTACAGCATCATTGCATACACTACAGTTTTATACCTTTAGTTCTTGAGCTGGCTGTAAACCCACTCCCCCAAGGGGGAATTTTGTAGGGTATGTTTTTCTGAAAGAACATACATTAAGCTTCAAAATATGACATGTGTGACATCTGAATGTTGTGGCTTTAGTGAGTTTTGGGGGAAAACGTTGCGTTTTTAAACGAAAATCGCCGAAATCTGGAATTGTCTTTTAGAAAAAGAATGGAATATATTAGAACCAATTTGAACTGATGGAATCTTTCTGAACGCATCTCTCCGTGTCCCACCATATAATTTATGGATCCGATAATTAAATATTGAGATTTTTGGTATTTTTTTTTTAAAAAATTGAGTAAAATCGCTGATTTCTGTAATACATTGGGGGTATTTAACTATATCTAATCCAATAGAAAAAAGAAATAGTGTAACCTTTTAGGGCAGGGTAAGGTCCAGTGATTAAACACAAAAAAGTTCCAAACCACATGATGTTTGGAAATGTCTTAATTTTGGGGCGAAATATGTGTATTTTTGTCAATAATCGCCGGAATCTGGAATTATTTTTTAAAATTAGTGTGAACATAAACTTATCAAATTGAAGCAATAAAATGTTGAATAGCATACATATTCAAGTTTTTCCTGGCATCATATATAACATATGTGCTCAAATATTGGCATTTTATGGCAAACAAATCACTGATTTCTGTAATCCATTTGGGTATTGGGTTAAAATTTAGGAAAAATTATTTAATACATTAGATTAAGACATATTGTATCATTTTGGATAGACAAAGTTCCAATAATTAAGTAGAAAAAAGTCCTGAACCATATGATGCTTAAAATATTGCCGTAATTTTCAGGCGAAAAATGTGTATTTCCGTCAAAATTCAACGGAATCTGGAATTATCTTTTGAAAATAGTTTGAACATAAACTTATCAAATTAAAGCAATAAAATGTTGCACAATATAAATATCCAAGTCATTTATTGTATCAGATATAACATATATGCTCAGATATATATATTTTAGGGCAAAATGTTGAAAACATGACTAAAATCGCTGATTTCTGTAATGCATTGAGGTATTGGGAAAAAATTAAAAGTGCATAGAAAGAACGGGAAAAAAAAGTATAACATTTCTGCAGTCCAATGTGCAATAATATACCAGAAAACCGTCTTTCTTCTTTGGAATATTCCTACTCTCACCTGGCGATATTGCCATTGACCCATCATACGTTTCCAAGGAGTGCATGGCACGCTGACATTTTATTTGCTTTTATTAGCAAACAAGCCTGCTTTAGCTGATACCTTATGGGAATTTTTTTAAAAAAATGACATGATAGAACCTCCCGAACAAATACAACACATCATGTACTAGTTCTTGAGCTGGCTGTGTAGGGTATGATTTTCTGAAAGAACATATAATAAGTTTCAAAATGAGACAGGTGTGCCATCAATTCTGAGCATTGGGCTTTAGTGAGTAACGTGCATGTAAACTATGTTACCTTACATTATAATTAAAATTTCAATGTCCATTAAAAACGTTGAATATAAATTCAATCAAAAATATGTAAAAAGCATAATACATGTACTTTTATTAATATAGTTGAGAAGTACTTCAAACTTAATGAAACTATTCTGTAATTTACGTTACACCACATTCATTACGAAAAACATTATTTTTAGTGCAAATAGGTGGCTGTAAAAACTGGTGTTCGTCTGTAAGTAAGGGTTTCTATATATCAAAATATTAATTAGACTGTGTATAATATGCATATGTATACTAGGCGAAATTTAGGTGTAACACAATAAAAAGAAATCAAACATGGCGTCCAAGATGGTCTTGATGTGTCACAAGATCTGTAGGTAGGCCCAGTAGCCGTCGGCCGAGGGTCGCTCAACGCTATTTCTCTATAACTATACTGTATGTAGCTCTAGGTGCCATGTTTGAGGCCTGAACTCAGGTAGCCCTCCCCTGAAACGACCTAGGGACTGAGTGCCACGCGTAGCGAGGACCGGTGCCGACGGCTGACCACCGTTCCCGTTGTGTCACAAAACCTGTGGTTTGGCCCAGCGGCCGTCGGCTGCTGGTCGCTCAAAGCTATTTACTATATAGCTCTAGGTGGTACGTTTCAGACCGGAACTCATGTAGCCTTCCCCGTGATATGACCTAGGGACAGCGTGCCACGCGTAGCGAGGACCGTTTGCCGACGGCTGGCCACCGGTCCCGTTATGTGGGTCGGTCGAGCGGCTATCGGCTGAGAGGCTATCGGCCGAAGGTCTTTCAACGCTATTTACCTCTATATAACTGTATATAGCTCTATGTGCCATGTTCGAGACTCGAACTCGGGTAGCACTCACCCTGATAAGGCCTAGGAACCGAGTATCACGCATAGCGGGGACCTTTGCCGACGGCTGGCCAAAGGTTCCGTTTTGTCACAAAATATGTGGATCGGTCCAGCGGCCATCGGCCGCTACGCTATTTCCCTCTATACATATATAACTATACTGTATAAAGCTCTAGGTGAGTTATGAGGTTCGAGACCCGAACGCGGTTAGCCTCCACCAGATAGAGCCTAGCGATTGAATGCCACGCGTTGTCGGGACTTTTGCCGATGGCTGCCCACCAGTCCCGTTGTGTCACCCAATCTGTAAGTCGGCCCAGCGGCCGTCGGCCGAAGTTCGTTCAACGCTATATCCTTCTATATAACTGTATGTAGCTCTATGTGCCATGTTCGAGACTCGAACTCGGGTAGCCTTTCCCCTAATATGGATTAGCGACCGAGTGCCACATGTACTGGGGACCTTTGCCGTCGGCTGGCCTACGGTCCCGTTGTGTCACAAAATGTGTAAGTCGGCCCAGTGGCCGTACGCAGGGGGTCGCTCAGCGTTATTTCTCTATTTATAACGTATACTGTATATAGCTCTATGTCTCAATTCTGGAAACAAATAATAGTCACTAGGAGCTAGGTCAGGGCTGTAGGGGGATGTTGAAGAGGTTCCCATGTGTATATCTTCAATAAATCCACCGTTTTGGCAGCTGTATGAGCTGGGGGCGCTGTCATGCAGAAGGACCACATTCTTCATTCGAAGTCTTGGTCTCAGTTTACGCAAATTTTCATTTAATTGTGGCAAGACAACATCAGAATAGTAGTTTGCATTGACAGTGCGACCTTTTGGAACATAGTGCCTCAAAAGAACACCTCTATAATCCCAGAAAATGATGGCCATGACTTTCCCAGCTGAAGGCGACTGTTTGCACTTCTTTGGGGGCGGAGATCCAACTCTTTTCCATTGTTTAGACTGAACTTTTGATTCAGGCTCAGAGTGATGAATCCATGTTTTATCCCCAGTTATGATATGGTTAAACAAAGTATCACCTTCCGTCTTATAACGAGATAGCAGATCTTTAGAAATTGTCTTCCGATTTGCTTTTTAGTCTGGTGACAACTGTTTAAGCACCCATCGAGCACTTACCTTGCTCATCCCCATGTGGTCCCGAACGATCTTAAATACGGACACTTTTGCAATGCCAAATCTATTAGCAACCTCTTGCAAGGTGACTCGCCTATCTTTCATGATGAAGTCTTCAATATTTTTCTGTGGTAGTTGGTCTCCCTTGCCTAGACCTATTTTGCACGCTAGTTCTACCACCACGAAAACAAGCTACCCACGAATAAAGCGTCCTACGTGACGTGCACGCATCTCCAAACCTATTTTGAAGTCGTTTCAAAATATTAACCCGCGTTTCTCCTTCTTCAAGAAGAACCTTTATCACTGCACGTTGTTCTTCATACGTTGAGTCCATGTCACCATGTATACATACCATGTACAAATGACCGGTTTTGATATAATATTTTGTACCAATTGGAAATGTTTGTTGCATATAATCGGTCAAGGACTAAACTACCCGTGAACATGAAGCATAATTTTACTTAATATTTTAAGGTATTATGGCTGAGTTTAGTCCAGGTTCGTAGACGTAATGAAACAAGAGACAACTAACTTAAATATATATGTGTAAGCACAAATGTAAATACCTTCAGTAACATGTTGTCTTGACATTATTGAGTTTTAAGCAAAATGGCTGAACTGGTATAGCTACGCGCCTGCCAGGTGTTTATCCACTGACCGTTTTTATTTACACTGTCAGGTTAAAGCTCCCCAGTGGTGTTTATCCACTGACCGTGCCAAGGCGGTACCACTATTGTCACCCTTATAGGTATAAGGAGGATTTGGAGCGCAAATTTCCCCAAGATTCTTCAATTTGTTTATTATTGTAATTAATTTTTATCTTTTATTTATTTACCGGTATTAATTCGAGGTCGTTCTGAAACGGCATAATGATCTCGCGGAGCACAAACCATCTCAGAATGTTTTACATGAACCCAAACATATCAAAACGACAGTTTCGATAATTTCACCAAACCGTTTCGAGGTGAGTCAGAGCCTTCAATGCACGGCATGCATGTTGTAATATATGTTTATTATTTGCCGGTATTAAGGTGATCGTCATTTTATAACAGTATATGGAAGATGTGCAGAGCAAATTGTTTTAGAATTTGTACTTGAACCACAAATGTCGTTTCAAAACGACCCTCTCCTTAATACCGGAAAATAAGAAAATATATAAAAACATGCATTTCAATAATTAAACAATATGCCGCCATGACTCTGACTAACCTCAAAACGATTTACAATTTCAATAAATGTTAAAGATATTTTTATTATTTTTGGGTTCAAGCAAAAACTCTAAGACAATTTGCGCTCCACATCTTCTATATATCGTTTCAAAACGACCATCGGCTTAATACCGGAAAATAAAAAATATATTAAAACGTGCATTTCGATCATTTAACAATATGCATTCAAGGCTGTGACTAACCTCGAAAAGCTTCGCTATTTAAAGTACCTGTACAACTATATTCTTGATATAGTTGGGTTCATGTACAACATTCTGAGATGTTTCGCGCCCCACGTCGTCCATATGCCGTGTCAGAACGACCTCAACTTAATACCGGTAAAAAGGCAAACGATCAAAATGAATTCAAATAATTAAACATTTTGGGTACACAACTTTGAATAATGTTGAAATGGTTTGCCTTTGTAAACCAATTGTAAAATTGTTATTGGTGTCTTTGTGTCAAAGTTAATATTCCGCGATAACTTGTGCTCCGCCTCCTCTGCGTGCCGTCTAAAACAAACAGGCCCTTATGCAGGAAAAGATGCAAAAACGGTGAATTTCAGTAATTTAGCATTTTGAATATGACACTTTGAATTAGGTCCATATGGTGTGCTGTTTAATTGTATTTTAAAAATATTGGCTGTTGATATGTTTGGATTAGAGAATTCTGGGAAAATTTGCGCTCCACATCTGCCTGGACTATTTTAAGGTATTATTTCCTTTTGGAAAAGATAGTCGCCTTAATACCGGAATAAAAGCAAAAGATAAATTTGAATTTTAAATATTACACACACTGGATACAAGACTTTGAATAACTTAAAAATGCTTTGTTATTTTTACTTAAAATTTGTTATTGATATCTTTAAATTTCAGTAAAAGGTAAGCCAACAAAACGCACTCGCCTTTATTCAGGAAAAGAAGCAAAAATTAAAATTAGAATTTCAGTAAGTTAACATTTTAATATAACAATTTGAAATAGCTCGATATGGTTTGCTGTTTAATTTTTATTATTATTTTAACATTGGTTATTTATATGTTTGGATTAATGTACACATTCTGGGGAAATTTGCTCTCCGCATCTTCCTTGTGCCTTTTGATCTTGACCGTCTTCTTAATACCGGAAAACAAGCAAAACATGAAATTGAATGTGAATTATCAACATTGAATACAAATCGCAATGCTTTCGTTTTGAAAAGTATCCTCGCCTTTATGCCGAGAAAAATGCAAAATATAAGAAAATATGATGTTGAACTATTAATTGGTATGTTATTGATATATTAAAAATCTTGACTTATTATCTGTTATACATGATGCTGACATGCACCAAAAATGTTATTTATCTCGGCTATCGCCTCGGTTAATAATTCAGAGAAAAACATTATTGACACGGCTGTCGCCTAGTAAATTATTTTTTTGGGGAATATCACATCATGCATAAAAGCTATTATCTCCATAATTGTATAATATACTGGTTCCTTGTGTGAAAAATGCTGATGTTTAAGCTATTAATTCTGACCAATTACATTCCTATTTCTTTACGGTATTGACTATATTCACAATGGTGTCAATTGCGGCGAGATTCATTTCAAAAACGGCGAAAGAGCAGTACACTGTCCCAAAACAATTCAATTAACAGTCATTAATGTCAAATATAATATGATTGTTCCTTAATAAACGGGTTTCTCATTATATTATCAGCTTCCACTGGTTACATTATAGATGCTGAACTCTCTCTGATCATATATACAATGATGCCAATTTTATCTTATACTTTAAATAAAACATTTAATTAACATAATTTTACTTAAAACTTTAAGGTATTATGGCTAAGTTTAGTCCAGGTTCGTAGACGTAATGAAACAAGAGACAACTAACTTAAATGTATATGTGTAAGCACAAATGTAAATAGATTCAGTAACATGTTGTCTTGAAATTATTGAGTTTTAAGCAAAATGGCTGATATATGACAGTTTGCTGA
>JAWPHD010025918.1:0-14835 GCA_037043455.1 Cyrtodaria siliqua | reverse complement strand
ATGTAGCATCCTTATATCATCGTTTTGATTCGGCCGATTTTCTGCGGAAATATGGTAATTTCTATATGAGAATAAATTTCAACAGCATTACACATTATATTCTAACACTTTAAAATAATCTTCAAGGCCTATATGTCTAACCTTATTACTAGAATTGCGAGGAACTTGTTCTGTTGATTGCCGGTTAAACTCCTATTGTTTGGATTGCAACGATTCGTAGTGCAACAGATGCACTTATCACTACGTAGATGGACCGGACGAACTGGATGCTAAATATTATCCAGACCCGTAAGCACTTGTGACACTTTTCAGCGATTCCCTCAAGTTTGTTTCCCCTGACAAATGACTCCTCTCAAATTCATCTAACCGCTTCGCTGGAATGTGGAACGGATGATACATCTCAGCTCGCAACACACCAAAAGTACTCATAAAACTAAATATATGCAATATAATTTGCCTTTATAGATAGAGCAACAGAAAACAAGGTATTCAGCGCGCGTATTGACAAAAACAAATTATTAAAAAAAAGTGAATCAATATAGATCGATTGTATCGTCCTTCTCCTTGATATATCTGTAACAGCGTCCTAACATAATTTATTGAAAACCGCAATGCTGATTTGGTTATTGAGGAACTATTACAGTTCCAAAGAAATACCTTATATTAAGCGCCAGAAAAGCTGCAAAATGAAAACGAATTGTTGATGATGTTATTTTATGGAAATAGTGTTCCAATATTTCTAAAAACAAGATAAATCTGCATATCTTTTCGTCGTTATAGTTTAGGAGTTGGGCATAAAATTTAAGTTTTGATAATTTGTTTGTATTACTATCAATCTCCCGCAATGTTTGCAGTGTGTGTATTACTATCAATCTCCCGCAATGTTTGCAGTGTGTGTATACAATCTCCCGCAATGTTTGCAGTGTGTGTATACAATCTCCCGCAATGTTTGCAGTGTGTGTATACAATGTTTGCAGTGTGTGTATACAATGTTTGCAGTGTGTGTATACATTGTTTGCAGTGTGTGTATACAATGTTTGCAGTGTGTGTATACAATGTTTGCAGTGTGTGACTGCAAACATATATACAATGTTTGCAGTGTGTGTATACACTGTTTGCAGTGTGTGTATACAATGTTTGCAGTGTGTATATACAATGTTTGCAGTGTGTGTATACAATGTTTGCAGTGTGTGTATACAATGTTTGCAGTGTGTGTATACAATGTTTGCAGTGTGTGTATACAATGTTTGCAGTGTGTGTATACAATGTTTGCAGTGTGTGTATACAATCCATGTCAGATAAGGATAAACTAGGTTAGCGGGTTAATACTGTACGAAGATCTAGTCTGGCAACAACATCGAAACGCGTGCCTGTGTCAAATAGTGTTGATGATTTTCCAATCTCACCCACCAGATATTGATCTGGCACAATACAAACCCGCTGAAAATATCATATTTCTTAAATATAAGGTATTTTATATATGTAAATTAAAGATTTACTTTGTTAAAAATTGACACACGGCACATTTGTGTATTTATCAAACATTACAATCAGCACCTCCAGTATTGTGATTTTAAATAAACTGCGTTCATATTATTAAATAAAAGGAAATAACAATTCATTCGGAAATAACTGTATTAATTTCTTCTCCGTAGTTATGCTACCTTAGCTTTAGCTTAATAGATAGTATTGGCATGATTGATGCAATATAATTAACAAGTTGCAATGATGTAAAAAAACATCTGCGTTGAACCATCCACAGTATTGATCATTGCCGGAGCCTCAATGCTATATTTATCCCGGGCTCAGAAAGCTGCTATCAACGTCATTTTACTGTTCATAAAATAACCGTATTTTAACAAGAATATCGGGAAGCAATCAAATTGGTATACTGGCATTGTATGGGTCTTCTACTACTTGAAATACGTATAAATAATGAGACTGCAGAAACCACAGCGTCCGAACGCAAAGGCATCGTAGGTCCGCACTATATTGCAAACAATGACTTGATAATACAATGAAAGAGACAAAAAACAACAGAAAGGGTTTTTGAAGACAGGGTTACCGACTAGGAATGGTCAGTAGGCAATAAGGCCTACTGGTTAGCTTGAATCGATTTTATATGCGCACAATCCTCGCTATTATCCTGTCTTCAGCGCCAAAATAGACAAGACAGTGTAAACAAAACTACATCCCATCAAAAGGAATTCTCTAACAATAAAGTCCACATTCAGAGAAACTAACTAAAGAAACACATACAAAATAATAAATATCTCAGGATGTAAACAGAATCGTACTGAACAACCAGAGTAGTTGCAGCTAAAGAAAAAAACAATCTAGAGTACGACCAGAAAACCCGAGGGACGAAAGCTCATGCACTCGCCTCCCTTCGTTGGGGTTTCAGTAGGTACAATCATAGAGTCCCAAGAGGTAGTCCAGTCATCGCACAAGTGAAAAGTGAAGCGCAATGACTGACGGTAGAGGGGTCAATCACCAAACATGCAGTGCGCTGTAAAACCAAAGGTTTATATCCTTTTCTGACGAACATGTTTAGGGATAAAGTCTACAAATCATGACTTGGGAATGCGCGTAGAACTGGTTCCAAATGGTATTTACAAGAATTAGATTCCAGGGATACAGTCTATAAATCTGTTCTCATCATAATAATACGGCTGGTTCCAAAGCGGTATCGTCACTGATTATTGTGATTGATGTTAAACGTTATTAAAGGGACTAACGGCAATCTTGATTTTTTAAAAGCTCGCGGCGCCCCTTAGTTTTTTCTACATAACTTGCATTTGTTCAAAATATTAATTATAAGAAGAAAATAACGGAAATTGTGAATTTTATTATCTGTTTGTGTGTACAGCTATGTATGTATCACATTTGGTGCTGTCTGATGTTAAAATAAGCAACACATCTTCAATCATTAAACAGAGTTGATGAAACTTTAACTGAAACATCTTCAGAAGAGTTTGATTAGGTCTGCTCCACTGGTACGTATTATCATGAACTACTGATCAGATATCAATGATAAAAAAACATCTAACATGAAACCATTTCTTCTAATGTAAATTTGCATTGCTAAACAACTGAGATTAACTTCACAGACGCTAATCATTCAATTGCTATTATATAATCATTAAGTTGTATTTTTGTTTATATCTATGATAAGGTATCTATTCTTACCATGCTATTTGACACTTACACTATGTGGAACTGAATGAAGTTTTTGAATCACTTTTTTTCTATTAGCTAATATGTTCGTCAGGTATGGAGCTACCCTTTATAGACAAATTGTTGATATCCATATGGGTACGAACTGTACACCTCTTGTTGCAGATTTGATTTTATATTGCTATGAAAGAGATTTCATGTTGAGTATTTAAACATATACCAAGGCAGATGTTATTGAAGCCTTTAATGACACCTCTCGATATCTGGATGACATATTGAACATTGACAAACCTTTATTTGCTACTATGGTTAATAATATATATCCTAAAGGACGACAATTTAACAAATTTAATATTTCCGATATTAACGATTCTTTACTCGATTTACATCTCTCTATTGAAAATGGGGAAAAAATTAGCGAAATCTATGACAAGAGACATGATTTTGATATTGTTAAGTATTTCCATTTGGACGGGGATGTTCCCTGAGCAACTTCTTATGGGGTGTATACGTCTCAACTTATTCGTTTTTCTAGAGCTTGAGGACGTTCATATTCCTGATCTTTGTACAACTATAAAGTTACTCCATTAGGGCTACCGTTACAATAAACTGTGAAGCACTCATCTTCCCATTAGATAATATTTTCGTCAGGTGTTGTACCACCGTTTATAGACATATTGTTGGTATCCCTATGGGTACGAACTGTGCACCACTTGTCGCAGATTTGTTTTTATTTTGCTATGAAAGGGATTTCATGTTGGGTCTTTCACCAGATACCCAGGCAGATGTTATTGAAGCTTTTAATGACACCTCTCGGTATCTGGATGACATACTGAACATTGGCAACCCTTCCTTTCCAACTATGGTTGGTAATATTTATCCTAAAGAACTTCAGCTAAATAAAGCTAATAAATCTGATAATAACGCTTTTTTTCTTGATTCAGATCTCTCGATTGAAAATGGTGAAATAATTAGCAAAATCTATGACAAGAAGGATGATTTTAATTTTGACATTGTTAATTACCCCCAATTGGATTGGGATGTTCCCCGAGCAACTTCTTATGGGGTGTATGTGTCTCAACTTATTCGTTTTTCAAGAGCTTGTACTCGAGTTGAGGACTTTAATATTCGTAAACTTTGTTTAACTAAACATCTACTCAATCAGGCTTTCCGTTACCACAAACTTCGTAAAACTTTTGCAAAATGTTATTATCGTAACACTGATCTTCTTTCCAAATATAAAAGTAATCTAAGGACTCTTCTGCAACAAGGACTATCACAACCTCACTTCTATGGTGATGTGAATTATAAACTTCGTAAGATTCTTGGTCATGATCACTTTCATAGTTTTACTATCTTTGTTAAACTTGCTAAAAAGTTTATCAAAAGAGGTTATGACCCTATCATTTTGTAACGTACTGTATGCTTGGTTACAGTTCGTCACTATGCTTTCGTCTTTAATTGTGCGATGACCGGACAGGCTGTGGACCCTATGATGACGCCTACCTACAGCCCATTGGGACGGTGGCGTTTGATATTTGTCTATGATCTTTCTTGTCGTGCCCTTAATGGTGTATTCTCTTGTTGCTCTGGCTTCTGCCAAGTCATTGAGTACCTTCATTGTGGCTTTCTAGGCTATTTGTTTTTTTGTATTATATTTACACGGGCATGTTTGTGTTTTACTTATATTGCCTATTGATGCTGCCTTGTTGGTTAGAGATTAGATCATGGCAGGGATTTCTTTATTTACACTGTCCTGTTTTAATGGGATGACAGTAGGGTAAGTGTGAGGTTTGGTGCAACCTAGAACAGGTTTAAACCCCCAGCTGCCTACTTTGACACTGACCGTTCCAAGGCGGTAGCCCTATTGTCATCCCTTTTTTGTTGTGATGTCGTTTGCTTTTATTATTACGTTTGCCTTCTTGTCTGTCTGTTTGCATGTTTGTTTCTGTGTTTTGTGGTTGACTGTCCTCCTTGAATACTACTTTCCCTGTCCGATCTTTTTATATTTCTTAACATTTACAAAATGTTATTATCGTAACCCTGATCTTCTTTCCATATATGAAGTAATTTAAGAATTATTTTGCGTCAAGGACTATCACAATCTGACTTCTATGGTGATGTGATTTACAAACTTCGTAAGATCCTTGGTCATGATCATTTTCATACTATCTTTGTTAAACGTGTTAAAAGGTTTAACTTTAAATTTCGACCATAAAATAACATTTGCTAATTATCATGACCAAACATCCCACCAAACCAGTGGTATTAACACCTAAACCTTACAATTGGCTAATAGACCACATAAGGGAAGGGAGGTAAACTCAAAAATGTAGATTCTGAATATAGATTTGTTTAAGCAATGCAACATGTATTGTTATACGTGATATGTAAGAGATAAAGAATGGTCTCAGCGAGTGGGTTGATTTAAACACCGAGCATCGAGGTTTTTAAATAACCTATGCGATGAGACAGACTCCTTTTGTTTTGTAGTATGATGTACTTAGTGACCCCGTCCGTACTCTAAATTCCACGTATCGAAGTTGTTTACCATAAATATATCTTTAAATGCTATGTATTCATCAAAGGAAATTTCACCGACCATACTGCATAGGTAATTAACGAATACTGTGTAGGTTGAGTATAAGAGTGCGTGTACAACAAATGATGTTCTTACGTTAATATTTAACGCGTTACTTAAGCATCCGATGAGGTGATATTCTTATGTAACTCGTAACTTAGGCTTAAGTTATGCGTAACATAACTAACCAAAGAATGATGTTCTTATGTTACGCGTAGTTTAATCAGCCAATGATGTGACATTCTTATGTTACATAGGCTTAAGTTACGTGTAGCATAACTAACCAATGAAACGATGTTCTTATGTTACGCGTAACTTAAGGACTAAATTCCATTATGTTTATTTCGCTCTTCGGGGCATTTAATTTTATTAGATACTGGGACCATACGCCGTACGACATGGGGAAGCACTAAACTCCATGTCCACCGTCATATGCATGCCATCTTCGGGATGGTTAAACTTTTGTACTATTGATTTTATTAATATTGAGTTCTTCTCAACCCGGGGCTAGAGGGCGTGAGCGGTAGCTAGCATATTTCACTACCGCTCATGAACAGTCTCAATCAAACCGAGACTGCAATATTTCGTATGTGTCCTTTTCGGCCGTTTCCAAAGGTCTATTATCATACTCTTTTTTTTAAGCAGCCAGTGCAATTGTGTTCTTTTGTAACGTATAACATAACCTAGCTTTGTTACGCGTAACGTAGGATCTTATGACACTGGAGGCCAGAACGTCGTCATTTACGCTACATTAACTGTATTACGCGTAAACTAAGCTCATTTTACGCGTAAGTTAAGCATATGTTACGCGTAACATAAGAACATGATTTCGTTGGTTAGTTATTTTACATGTACGCATAACATAATTTGGTTACGCGTAACATATTAAGCGTTATGACCATGATGTCTAACCATAGACGTGACATGTATACGCAAACATATGTCAGTGAACACATATGCGTCGTGAAGTTTGTTGGAATTGATTAATGCATAAAAAAGTAAAAACGTACATATAATTGTGTTATTCCTTCCTCGTATGTTGATAAGTATTTACTGATACATGTAACGTTTCATCAACGAGAATTGCCAAATCTCATGGCTTTGTTAATAGAGTATATTATTTTATGTGATGTAAACGCCATGCAGGAACTTGGGACCGAAAGCGAATTTATCACATACATTTTAAAATCAAAGCCATGGCATATTTATTATATTACACTGAGTCTAGTGAAACAAATATGAAAATAAAAGCCGAATCCACGTTGGGTCTTTTTCGTTCATCTCGGATCACATAGGAATTGTCTCGTCGATTTCCATAACCATTAAAACACCAGATTAAGGAAATAAATCAACGAGGTAGTTACGTTGTTCCGCATCATACGATGAAGACCGAGTAAACGTACGACGTCATCGAATATCAACGTTTACTGTTTATTAAAGTTATGTGATACTATAATCTAATAGTTTTGCCTATTTACTATTGACTGTATTAAACCCGTTGGATAAAAATGATAGACCATATCATTACACCATATAATGTTATCCAACTCGTTTAATACATTCATAAATAATGCAAGATCCTCCATATATAGGTGGTTATTCAAAGATTAATTCGTATACAGTACATGTGACAAATGAATGTGGCATAGTATATGCTAGCGGTATCACTTAGTGTGTAATAACGAAAAACTTATTTGTCCAACAGATTAAGTTGTAGTTGACACAGTTAACTGTAGCAATAGTACAAGGGTCAGTGTAATTATGTATACGTAAATAATGATATAAAACGGTGTTTCGTTAAACCGTGTATTTATCATCAATTGAATACGTTTTAATATTTTGAGCAAGTTAAAGTATACAACGACCAGCACTCAGTTATGGGTACATTAAATATATGCTTTAATTATTTCCATTCTTGCATGGAAGTATTTCAATGCTGGTCATCAGTTTGATGTTGGTTCTTTATCATTTCAGTTCTTTCGGCGGGGGCTTTGGGCGTTGAACAAGATGATTACACAGACATATGCAGTACCTGGGATGCGTAAGCATATGTAAAGAGGACGTTCAAAGGTTTTTGAACTAACCTACAGTCTAAGCGTATAGTCTTTGATTGTACTTTGACTGTCGGCAAACCGTAAATATTTAATTGTAAATTTTTTATACTGTAAACCATAGCTTATTTGGTGTTTATACACACTATTTAAAGCCCAACTACCGTATAAAAGCCACTAGATGGAACTGGGGCATGTTTATTCCTTTAAATATATACATGGTTAAACCAGGGAGACCTTTTTCAAAATATTACAAATTCCACCTCATAAAACAAATCAATATTTGGCATAGAAGTAAACTGACATTAAAAAAGTGTATTGGTCAAAAACATATTTGTGAAAAAGTATTTCTTATTCCTAGTTTCATTTGTTGTTTAAACCCAACTGACAGAAATTTGATAGGGGAGGAGCCTGTGAGGTTATGAACTGGAAAGTGTACACAAATACACGTGGTACTGTTTACAGCAGACACCACTGAGCATTATGGCTTAGAGATAATTATAATTGTATGTAAACCTACGTATCAGTACTCTGAAATCGAATGTTTGTATCTGTGACTATTCGTGTGTTTCAGATAACAAATCATCCCTACCTTTTTCACATCAGAAATCAGAAACATCACCATGTACTTATATATCTCACCCATGAACATTGAATATTCCCTCCTCAGGCTCAGTGATGTATGTTCCTTAGTCATATACGATGTGATTCCTTATCTTATTTTCTCCATCAGGTCCAGCCATTCCAAACAATAGTTTGACAGTTATGCTTTATTTTTTAATGTTTATTCCCAACACAATATCATCCTAACATACATTTCCAAATTATACGCATATCTTGCGTACGGAAGTATATATACGGTGTGATCAACTATAATTGGCAATTCATTTTCATTTAACACTGGTAACTTATGTCACGAAATATTTGCTGTCAGGGTAAAGTTCTGTTTAGACATCAGCTTACATTTATTAGCAACTCTTGTCTTTATATTATACGCAGTGCTGTGGATATTAGATGAAAACAAAAGAGCAACCATAGGGTAAAACATGAATACTACTAAAAGAACTGGCACAGTTCCAATAAAATAAACATAAATTATATACTAATTGTTTGGATTCATTAGATTTAAAGACTTTACTCCTAGCTGATTTTTAATTACATTTTCCTGTCGTCTGCAAACTCTGCATCCAGTGAGAGTTGTTTACATGTGCTATTTTTAAAGTCATTCATTGTAACTGACAGGCCTATATAGCTGGTGTAATTGATAAGACACACTTTTACAGTTTAAACTTAGGTTGAGCGTAACTAGCTGTCGTGTACATCCCAGATTATGTATATACATGGAATTTAATGTTAAGGTGGCGTAAATAAATGCGTTGTGTTGTGCCTTTGTTTAAGTTCATATGGTTGTATTACCTTGCCTTTATACAGATTATAACATGAGTTCGGTTAGTGTTTCATTATATCTATAGCATAGCTTTATTATTATCCCAAGTTATGGGATAAATAGTGTACGGGGACTTTATAATTAGACTGCGTTGTCCATAGACAAATTAACTTTACTGACTGCACGATGAAATCAAAACTTAAACAATGTTGAACTACGGATTAATTGCAACATTCAATGTATTACAGCGTCTGATTGTCTAGATATTAAGCTTTAACTTTTCAAGACATTTCAATAACTTAAACGTTTGCATTTGAAATTGAGCAATTTCCTAATGTTTGCTTTCAATGACAGCATATATTAACAATAAGACCTGTTTGAAGGAAAACTTCACTTTAAATACACTCGTTGTCGATAATAATAGCAACTATAAACGCAGGCAGAATATACATTAATGCGTTCGAAAACATTGTTGTCATAGCAAAAAACGCATCCAACGTCTAAATGCATCAAATGTAAAAGATAATTCGTCTGCATTATCACGAATACAATTATTTTAAGCACATATTCATATTAAGAGCACTGATGTGAATGGAGGCGGTCGATTACTTAAACCGTGTCGTCTTGTCGGAATATATTGTCGGCAACTATTTTTGCTGCTGTTATTGGAGTTTATATATTTGTATGTTAAGCTCCTTCTGCGCAATAGCTATAATTAAATTGAAGTTGAGCGGACATGTATTTTAAGTCTGACTATTTAAATATAACTAAGACCACTGACTTTGACTGACACAACCTATCACGATCACCTGTATGACATTTCCAAGTCCATTAATATTAAGAGCAAATTATGTTTCATTTGTCATCACCACTGATGTTACTATAGTACTGTAGGTCCCATTTTCAGCATGATCTTAAAAAGAGTATGATAATGGACCTTTGGAAACGGCCGAGCACGACACATACGAAATATTGCAGTCTCGGTTTGATTGAAACTGTTCATGAGCGGTTGTGAAATTTGCTAGCTACAGCTCACGCCCTCTAGCCCCGAGTTGAACAGAACTCAATATTCATAAAATCAATAGTACACAATTGTAACCATCCCGAAGATGGCATGCATATGACGGTGGACATGGCGTGTACTGCATCTCGATGTCGTACGGCGTATTAAGTTGGCGAATCACGGAGTCTCTGTTTTATACGTGTGTTCATGAATTCACAATTCAAGCAAAATTTAAATAATCATATTTCTTACGAATGATATATTTATCTTTGCTGTTTTTCGTCCGTTTTTATTTGTTTCATTCAATTTTCCTGAAACTCGATTTCACCGTTAATACGTTAATTCGGACTACTTTCGGAGCCCTGTTTATAGTCCAGAGGCACATCAAATACCCTAGTCACCGTTGATTATTTCATTGGCATGTACATAACTAATTGCATCGTATACAGTTTTATTGAAAGCTTTAGTTCGTGAAAATAAATGTCAGTGTTTTATTAAATGTTATTCTAAGTGATGAAATATGTGGAAATAATTGTAAATGTTTTATTGATTGCACTGGACATGATTTGTAACACTTCTTTAATTTAGTTTGTGAAAATAAATTACAGTGTTATACTTGGTTATAAAATGTGTGAAAAAGTGTAAAGGTTTTATTGTTTGTGTTAAACATGATCTGTAACGCGTTGTTTTATGATTAACACATATAATTACCAGTACTGTACTAATATTTAAACAAAATCAGCATTTTATATTTGTAGTTTTATGATAGTTTGGCAATATATTGTAAATCAAGTTATATTTCGTAAATAACTGTATATGTATTTTCTTTTTTAAAAATAACCGTCCCCTATCTTCTCGTATTGCCCCGTATAGCTGAACAGAATACCTGTAAATGTAAACACCGCACTTTAAAATTAGCCTCTATTCAACATATTTGAAATATTTATAATTTTACAAGTAGTATACAACTATTAAAATAAATTCTACCTTAAATCAAATCAAGGGAAACTAATAAGTTGTATTGGTTAACCACTCTTTGCGATAAAACGTCTTGCTTGTACACGTATATATACTTAACAATCATATTATCATTTAAATATATTAACCTTCAGATTGTTGAGTTTTCTGACACTCCTTTGAGTTTATTATCAGCGAGTTCTTGATTTCACGAAATAGTGGATTCGCGAATATCAGCGAAAATAAAACTTTCGCGAATAATACCGGATCTACACGTTATACGCCTTTGTTAGAGAATCAGATATGAAAATTGGCCATTTATTACTAGAATAAATGGCCCCCAGCTCCATGAATAAGACTTTAACAGTCAAATACGTTTCTGTGAATTGAGCACTAAAATATACTGAGCAAAACAAGGCACGTTACTCCATGTTGAATTGCGTCGATTAGGCGATTGCATCTCGCTCTTCGAGCCAGCTCATCCCAGATGTGCTATATTGGGTTGAGATCAATGAAAACCCCAGGTCATGGAAGGACGTTGACGTGGTTCTGTGGCAAGAACTGCGTTGTAATTCTTCCAATCACCAAATCGATATTCAAATTCGGACACGGGCTTTACAACATGAATGGTGACATGTAATTTACCACACGCACTTATTACGCATTAAGTCGCGTCAATGCGCCGCGGAATGATGGGCTGCATTCGTGCAAATCGTGGTCGCACACGTTATTAAGTTTATTTGATACGGTTGGAAAACGTTTAGTTAAATCTTACACTTTAAATCTTACTACTGAGACCTTATTTTTTATATGATTTTCAATTTAAAACACCCGTGAATTTGCGAGCGTGCCACACCACAACTTTAGATGTTAGCATAATTTTGACAACTAAATTTTGTCCACTGATAAACAAACTTATTTTCTGTACAGGTTGTATACTGAAAACGGTGGATATCTTTAGTAATTTAACTTAAACATAGAGGGACGTTTATTTTTTTGGCTCTGTATAGTTTCATTTGTAAGAGCAATTGAACCATGTTATAGATATAAAACCAGTTATACTATTTACTTAGAATACATTTATGTTATGTGTATGTTTCAGGAGCAGTTATACCCCCACAGAACGGTACAATGCAATGAATGAGAAAACGCGTTAGACTTATGCTTTGTGTTCATGTATTAATAAAGAAGTATATGCAATTGTATATGTTCGTGATGTATTATACCCAAATTGTTGTTAATCCATGTAATAGTTTGTATATGCGACACTTTGGTTGACTAATGCTACATGTAATACATTAGAGCTCTGTGCCTCTTGGTTTCAAAGAAGACGATTTTTTAAAATGTTTTTCTATATAAGTCCATGAAAAACATGCAACATCTCAATATATAAACGACCATACATGGTAATGGTTGCCATCTTGGATGTCGCTCTAATATAATTTTATCAAATCTAAAAAGCATTCATCTAAGGATTATCCAGGTGAAGTTTGTTCAAAATCTGTAAAGCTGTTTTAGAGAAGAAGTTGTTTGAAGAAAATGTTAACGGACGGACAGACGACGGAAACTTCACCATGACATTTCTCTGCTGTGCTATGGCTATTAGAGCTATAAGCTGTGATCAAGATGTGACTCTTTGTGTAATTATATCGATGTTTTTGAAAAAAAACAGGGTATATTAATACCGCCTCCGTTCATCCGTCTGTCCGTCCGTCCGTTACCGCATCTCCTCCCAAACCGCTGAACGGAGTTCAACCAAACTTAGGGTATGAATTCACCTATTGTACCATTTGATGACGGCGTGCCCGAGCAACGTCTATAAAAGATAATCAACAAATCAAACGATTGTATTATTTCGAATTGTGGCCGATTGTTTTTCACAATATACAAATAAAACAAAACTTTTCCCCATCAAACTTTCTCAATATTGTTTTGTTTTGGATACATTTGAAAGTTTATCTAAAATGTAACATATCATGCTGAATAATTGGACATTTGTTTTGTAATGTCAACCTCCAACAAAAACAATGTATGCATGCATTGAGTAATATTGTTTTTAACAATTTAATTATTTTTACTGCATTTTGAAGAGTAAACATGTATGGAAGAAAGGGTTTGTATATTAAATTGTCTTCATTATTCATGCCTATTATAATACAAAATTTCGTTTCACTTTATTTCTATACCTTGGATACCTTCATTACTAATCCTACGTTACCGTAATTTACATTACCTTATTGTATTAAGTTTATTAACGCAATATGTCAAGAACGTTAATGATGTCACATCCGAAAATTATTCCAAACTTTACAGATATCACACGTTCCCATGTTAATAATGATTGGTTCTTGTAATGTACACTATTAAAGTTTGATTGCAATATTCCGCTGACAAAATTGATTGTAACAACTCAATTTGAGCCTTATTTATGCTTTCTAAACTACAAAATTTCTTTTCACTTAATGTGTATACCTTTGATACCTGACTTATTAAGCCTACGTTACCTTAATTTACGTTACCTTGTTGAATGAAGGTGTTTGGTGTAAGAAATTAAACAAATACGTATTTTATATCCAAACATTATTTTAAACAACTTAGTTATAACAGACATACGTATCCATGATATGAACAATGTTTGGTGCTTGTATAATCCGTTAAATGGTGTCTTTTTTAAATAATTAATAATAATTTTCCGTGTTTTACTATAAATCTAGAAAATTCAGCCAGTTAGCTTATAAAAGATGATAATACAACATTCCTCTAAACATCATCGATGGTAACAACAATGTATGAACAGACATGAAAGTATGTCAAGCTAATATGTGACATCCCATGCATTAAACGTTACGTACGTTACCAGTTACGTTTGCATAATATTATTTAAATATCAGATATATGTATCAAATAAAAACATGAATATATGTCTTTATTTTCCTTTTGTATTGTTTATACTTAGGCAAGCATTGAATGAAATGAAGTTTGTATATAATTTACACGACTCTTCCGTATTTTTTAAGTTACCAATTTCAAAGAAAAATATCAAATTATATGCACACTTTTAACTGCTAATGTATTTATATATTAATCAAATGTAACAAATGAAGCAATTTCAACATATTCACAAAATGAATTGAACTTTGCTTACGTTACTAACAAATATAAATATATAGCTCTATAAGATAGCATGCATTGTCATGGAAATATATTACATTATTTGAGCTCATAATTCCTCTATATATTGTCATCCCTTTCTTCAAACTCAATATCAATCTGTTTGTTGGCTGCTATATCTTCCCACCCATTATTGCTTCCTTCTTCAAATGCATGATTATAGAAAATTGAGACGGCGGAAAAAAACTGTTGTTGTGGTCTTCGAATTTTCGCGAAAACTTATATGACGTGTAAAGAGGTTTGTCATATAGGCAGCATACTATACTCCGTGATCTCCCTACTTTTTATGAAGATCATCCGAACATTCGTGCGTTACTGTCACACACATACACAGTATATTCAATAGGTCGTTGTGTAGCTGGCTCACATGATACTTCTGAGCAGTGGAGCAATATTCATCAGCTGTTGCAAGGGACCATGGTATTGAGCCTAGAGGATATGATAGCTTCAACTTAAGATATGTCTTATACCTGATCAATAAGGGAACCAATTAACCAAATATAGTGTG